>OZ008341.1:1116967-1146154 GCA_963931975.1 Cataclysta lemnata | reverse complement strand
CCACGTCCCCGTGCTAGGCCCGCTGGGCATCACTTCTCTTACCACTTTAAATTCGGATCCTGTTTGGCCATCCACTGGTAGAGGTCCTCCCTCGCGCGGTCCGCTTTGCACGTTCTCGTCGCTGCCGTGTGGCGAGTATATGGACGGGTTCGACCCTACAGTCGGCAATTCTTCCTTCAGAGTTCCGTAATCTGGGTGTTTTGTTGGAGACATTAGGGCAATGTACATATTGATGCTAAAACGAAGCACACAGCTGGCTAAAGCTCAAGGCAGTTGCAAAACATATAAACCACCGCTAGCAAGAAACGGAAGCAGATACCTTATAATTTCATATTATTAAATAAGTTACGGAGAATTTTACATATTTTTCTTTGGAATAATTTCCTAAATATTAAAATACAACGTTTAATTAACAAACAAAATATTACTCCCAGTGTCTTGTTGACATAAAAAATATGTCATTTAATCGGTATAGTTATTATCTTATTCTGGATTACAAGAATAAAATATATATTGTTTTTAGTATTATAAATTTATTGCTTTTATAGACTAGGCCAACAGATTTAAATTAATTTTAGAATGTGTATGTATGAGCTTGAATTGAATCATACACCATGTTTAATATAGCAGACCTCCACAGCAATAACAATACTATTGACTCCCAAACCACCTCGGCTAAGGGATTTACGCAAGAAGTGCTAATTTTAGCGATCAGAGCCTTGTGTGATTATAGTTCGAGCCATTATACTATAGCGAATAACAAATTATACCTGTATCTCCAACACTCTGTAGCTCTGCTGTTGACCAATCGTATATTATTCGATGTAGAAATTTGAAAAGACGAAAGTAACGGTAAAAAAGCGGCATGTAGCTCCGTTTCGTATGTTAGCACATTCACAAGGTAAACTCACTAGCGATGGCGTCGTCCTGGAAGGGGGCTTTGCGTGTGGTGAACGGCAGCGAGGCGAACACTAGGCTCGCGCGGCTGGTCTGCGCGCCCCGAGCTACGTCACACGACACCCAGGCTGTTAGCACGGACTAAACGGTGGGGGTGAGACGGGTGGTCACTTCTTAATATGCACAGGATTTATTAGTATTGATAAATGAAAACGAAGAAAGTTCTCGGACGGACTACTCTAAATTACTGATCACAAAGGAAATTTGAAAGAGTAATTTGGTGGTAGATTACATGTTTCAAGATGTCAAGGTCAAGAATATGTTTGAGAAGTTAAATATTTTCCTCAATTAATTTCTTTTTTGTTATTTTATTAATTAAATATAACAATCTAGGGTTTCAAATAGCTATACACAGATGAAATAAAACGTGATCTTCTAATAAATATAAATAAACAATATCAAGAAGAGCAAGACATCAATGAAGAATACAGCAACAAGTCTAACACAGCGCACACACACATATGAAGCATTGAATAAAACAAGAACGACACAAACACAATTACACCAAACTCTATTGTATAAAAAATATAGTAATTTTATATATCTTCCCGTAAAATTAATAGTTTTACGTATAATGCTACTGCACTGTATATTAAAATGAATAATAAAATTACTACATTTTTACAGACAATATTCCATGTAAATATGTAACTTTCGAAAACCAAAATGTAGATCTATCGTCAGTTTAAAACAAACATTAAATCAGATGGCAATAAAAGCATATAGTGCGACCAAGGATACCAACTTTTATTAATACTTTTCTTAAATTCACTAAACCTATAAATAATAGTATGTAATTACTCAAATAGAGCTCTTATAAACTAGGCCAAAGAGGCCGCCATTTGGCGGCCCGAGCCTTGCGCCGATATTCAAAGCAAGCGGCTTGCAATACATTGTCGTAATTACATTTTATTTAGTATTTGATTTATTGTTTATATTCAAGTTACCCATTTGATTTTCCTCGCGTAATAAAATACAATTCGGTATTGAATAGAATTTGTTAATGCGTCCCTGGTCGCACTATAGTGGAAGCAGCAGACAGACAAAGGTTCCAAGAGAGAACACACAAGCGAGACGTACGCACCGGACGGAGGCGTCGAGGGGACGAGTGCGGCCGCTGCTAGCAGACCGCTGGCGCTTCACCGCAACACGTATACGTTAGTACGGTTTTTCAATATAATGTACGCATTAACTATATGCTACGTACTATGCTAATTTGAATTTACGATGTAATTATCTATTGAATTTTCAACTATTATTTAATCAATAGTAAGTGGTAATATTATTACAATTTTAAATATTTGTGTTACATCGTTATAATTATTCTCATCAAAGAATATTCAATAAACGACTAACTGCCGCACTCAGAGACGTCCAAATAACGTTAATGAGTACTTAACGTCAAAAATTACAATTCAAAACTAGTCGCTTTCCTTGCCGAGTCTACGGCATTGATTTGAATGAATTGGCATTAATTACTTATTAAAGTTAATTGACGTTTCTGAGTGCGGCAGTAAAAGTAATATCGGGTGGGTTCACCGGAACAAACTACTAAAAAACTTTGCTGGGAAAATTTTCCTTTACGCGTAACAATGGTCGACTTAACAACTTTTGGTATCCTATGGTTGTATTATTATGTAATTGTAAATAAAACTAAAATCGCTTTTAAATGCAAGTCAACAAAACGAAATTTTACGAAATAATTATTCACAAAATAACACAATGACTAATATACGGCCAACGACACTGCAGACTACCCAAAACTGTCGAAATCCTTCAATCTACTTGTTTGCGGTAAAGCACAAATTCTATTAAGAAAATTTGACATTTTGTAGTAACCGAACGTGATGTCGACTGTACCAAAAAGCAGACTTGACAAAGTTATGACAATTGCAATAATACGAACAGCCGCGAGTACCAATCAATACAAATTATTGTGAACAAATTTATTGCGGCGTGTAAAACTGACACAGACGAACTAAAATGTCGGCAGACATCACAAATAACATAATTATACTTTTCATGTTTTTTAAAACTATTCATACCCATCGCCACACCACGCATTCAAAAGCGAGGCTTGGTTCGCCCTTAAAAAACTTACCTACTTGCAAATTAGTGTTACTCAATATTTAAATAACTAATGAGAATTCAAATTCACACATCATCATGCTATATATAACTATTTTCTTTTCTGTTACTCACCACAATATTAATTAAATAATATAGTTTAATTAATTTAATTGAGTTTAATATTAACTTAGAATTTTACTAAACATGTGAAATATATTATACTGTGTAAATTAGGAAAAAATGTATTTCTAATTTTAAAGATAATTAAAAAAAAACTGTTGCACATTTGGAATAATATTGCAAAATTTTTTTTCAAGTACAGTCAAGAAATTAGCTTAAAATGAATATTTGTAGGGAAAAAAACAGTCGAAATCTCACCAGGCATGTTCATTTTTTCAGCGGTCATGTCCAGCAGAAGGCAGTTCTCGTCTAAGGCCTCGTTGTCTAAGGGATAATCCTGCCAGCCTTCCACAGAATCCTGCCCAAAATATTTTGTTTAGTTAAATAGTTTTTCTCTTCCACTCCTCTCTATCCTTCACCAATTTATCATCCACTCCTCTCACTTTCAAAGTCAAAGTCAAAATTAATTTATTCATATCTGGTATGATTACAATACACTTATGAATCGTCAAGACGACTAGATACCGAAAACCCTTTCATATCCTCCTTTACACAATACATCCATGTCTGCTATGGTCTCTTTCTACGTCTTCGTCATCTCCTTCTACGTTCTTCGTCCACACTCATACCTAACATTTCATTGCATGGCACTACTTTAAAAGTTTTCCTGAAAGTATGTGCGCTTACCTCTATTAAATCAGGTAGAGCAAAGGTTACATTGAGAGGTTTCATCACTTTGCTCTTGTAGTTATGTTCAAGGAGCAACGGGGTGTAAAGTATATTCTTCCATTGGCGGCTGAGGACTATCACTCCCTGGAAATTGAAAAAGTTCCAAACATTAAGATTAAATTTTTAAGAGAAAGCGTCTGGAATGTGTTGCAAGTACCTATAAATTATATAAAATATAATATACATGAAGTGAGTGGCAAACAAATGAAAGAAGTATTTTGGTTTAAGTTGCGACCGTAATTGGCCAACAGTCAAACATATTTTACTTTTTCGCACCGAGAGCTTTAATCATCGACTGTTGTAGATGATCGAAGCCTTGAGTTGTTAACATTTCTGCCATATGCACAAAGCGCTTTGCTTCCGCTTTCATAATGCGAAGAGCTAAGGAGTGGAACTTTTCGCTGAAGTCTCGGATCAGTATAATCTGGTAATCTTCAAGGCCAGAGTGACAGGCATATTCTAGACAGGACAGCACATATTCGTGACAGGCCTCATCATCGTTTCTCATTAGGCAATATTGTGGTGAAACGCTCTGCTTATTAAACTTAGCAGTTTAGAAGTTAATTTATTTAGATTTTTATTTTAGAAAAGAAAAATAGTCTTGCTTTGCCGAGTGGTATAGGCAGCCCGCATAGCGGGTTCGATTCCCGCCTCAAGATCATAATTTTTCGAAATTCTTTTTCTAACCCCAAAATCTTTGTACTAATTTTTCTAACATTTATATAATGTTAAAATTAAAATCGAACATGTTTTTTCGATCAAAATCTTCAGTTTTTACAAAAATATAATTTACTTTGGGTAAAGTAGACACGTAAAAACAACGTGGTGTAGTTTTTCAAAATTAGTCATCATGCCTATTGTATTCTGCTCTGAGTTTTAATGGCGAAAGCCACTCTTGGCGCCTATAGCCGTTGCCAAGAAGGCACATGTTTAAGTTAGTGAGTTATTCTAAACTGAGAGTGAGAATGAGATTTGGTTGGTGGTAGGATTTCTTTTAAGTCCGCCTGGCTAGCTACCACCAGCTTATCAAAATCTGACGCCATAATAATAATGTTAACAGCATTACTGTGTTCCGAAAATTGTTACAAGATAGCCAGCCCCTCTGTGGTCGAGGGTTCCAGGTGAAGCTCGATTCCACTTTGGCCCTTATCGTCGCGTACCATCAGGTGAGATGAAGCGCAAGAGCTTCCCTGTCTAACATAAGAAGCGAGGTGAGAAAGAGATGTTAGGAGCCAGCTCACCTTGGGCAGCGAGTGCAGCGGCGCGAGGTCGAGCGCGGCGGCCATGAGGCTGGCGGCGGTGGCGGTCAGGCGGCGGGCGTGCGCGCGGTACAGCGCCACCACGCGGATGCCCAGCCGGTTGCACGGGTTCATCCAGGCGTTGATGGCCGGCGAGGCCGTGCTCAGCAGGTTCCAGTCCAGCCTGGGCACGTTCGTTTATTCATTATTCATTGGGGGAAGGGAACAAGAATCTTATAAAACATATAGCGAAGGTGTTCGCCGACATACTTTAAGCAAAAATGGCAGAAAACGAAAATTAATACATTTATCCGGGATAATAAACAATCACACCACACGTTAACATGATACCACAACTACTATCATACATATAAGATTTTTGTAGTATGTTAAAGTTTAATTACGTACATACATAAATCACGCCTATATCCCCGAAGGAGCAGGCAGAGGCGATTTAACATAGCGTGTTTATATAGTCGTGTAGTCTTCCATGCTGGCCTGGGAGCGAAAACTAACGTAGAATGTGCCTAAGGGAGATTGTCCGGCGTACACCAACACCAATAAGGGGCACCCGAATGGTGGAGGGCAAACCACCGACAACTGCATACCCAAAGAGGGTTGGTGTCAGGCAGGCGGCCGGCTGTAAAACCTAAGACAAACCCTTGAGCAGTATGGATTGGAATGTGCCATCCCAATCACTCTCTCCGTTCATTGATCTCCCGACATGGTCCGTTCCGTCTCTTTTCTACACCTACATTCATTCATCACTAGCACCTTTCTGGTGTCATAAATAATATGAATCTATAGAGAGTAAATGACTTGATGACGTCTGACCGACACGACCGAACCAGACAAACCGGGAACAGAGCAGGAAAAAGAAGTGGTCCTTACCTAGTGTAATCAATCTTCTTCGTGATAGGAGTCCTGGGCGGCGCGGCGAAATTGAACCAGACCACCTTCAAATCAATGGCGCAGGAGGTGGTGTTGCCGTGGTCCTTGGCAGGCACGAGGCTGGTGGCCGGCGCGGGCTCCTCGGGGCCCGGCGTGCAGGGCTCCGGTGGCGGCCCGCTGCTCAGATTAGGCGTGCTGGGCTTGGAATTAGAATCCCTCTTCCTAAACAACTCTTCAATCCCAGATGTTCTACTCTTGGTACTCTTCTCCTTATCCGGCTTCAGTTCCTCAGCGGATTTGACTGACTCCCTGCAGCTCTCGGTGTCGGTCCGCGGCGGAGGTTTCTCTTCGTTGCTTTTATGGGACTGGGAATGTTTGGACACCTTGATGGAGGTGCCCTCCAGCCCGCATTCGAACATGATGTAGCCGATCGCGTTGTCCTTTTGGCCGTCTCCGGTTCCGTTCAGGCAACACTGAAAAATAAATCATGACAAAGGAGTGTTTGGCGCGCTTTCAATGGTGACAGTCAGACTTTTGTTTCTATCATTCAAAAATTGTTTCAGAGAATGCAAAATTCCAAAAAAGTAAAACCAAAGACATGGCTGTTTTGACACCCTTTGCCTTCCCATAAAAAAAGGGAGAGTTAAAACAAACGAAAAAACCATGACGACATCAAACACTATACTGAGCGCCAGATAAGTCTGCGCGTGGTTCACATTGGAACTAAAAATCGTCTGTTATGCGAGCAGCGCCACTCGTCGCGCGCAAACTTATCTAGCGCGCACTCTAGCATTATTAATAATGTAAAAAAATGTCCAATCCTCACCATTGACTCGCATCCTTTTGCACATGTGTCCACCCGAGTGAATTTGAAAGCAACTTTGGAATGCTGGCACGGAATCCCAGTGATTGTAGCGTCTTTTAGTTGCGACGACTCGTTCTTGATTCGTCTTAACTGACCGTGCACTTTCCCTATAATATAAAGAGTATGTTATGACTTTGAAAGTAGCGCCAGTGACTGAAAGACTGCGGAGTAATAGACTTGGCTGGTTTGAGCGAAGAGATGAGAGCTATGTTGGCAGAAGAATGTTACGTATGAACGTGGAAAGACATAGAAGGTGAGGAAGACTAAAGAAGAGATGGATGGATTAAGGATATGATAGTGAGAGAAGTAGATGAGAAATTGGTGAAGGATAGAGAGGAGTGGAAGAAGAAAACATATTGTGCCGACCCCGCCTAGAGCGGAAGAAGGACAGGAGGAAGAACAAGACGAAGAGTATGTCATAGGCAATAAATAATACTTACAAGATAAATATTCGTTAGCAATACGAATCATCTTACTCACCGATAGTCAAAGTGATTGTTGTATCTTCGCATTGCTGCTGAGAAGTTTCTATAAACACTGGCTCCCCCTTTTCAGGCCCCCTCTTTCTCCCGGAAGACTGCGTCGAGATGAGTGCTCTGGGCCCTTTCATGATGCCAAAGGTCTTTTTACTGCCTAGGGCTCTCAGTGTCGGCCGGTAGTACAACTGCACAGATTCCAGTGTGTTCCTTGTACTGACATATTTAGCCACAATGTTCTCAACGGAAACTCCGAACAGAGAGACGCACGTCAAATCCTGAATATTATCCAGCGCCGAAAACGATATCATATCTTCTACCACAGAGGACTGTATGAAAATCAGGTTGACTTTAGGCACGGTCACTGTAGCTTGAAGTTGGTCGCATATGGTCTCTTCGTAGACGTTCGAATGCGGTATGGTGGCCAGTTTGCATCTGTCGTCTTTGTCCACCCTCGCGGTGGACTGGTTGCGAGCCTGCATCTGGGGCAGCCAGTGGTGGAGGTACTGCTTCTGTTTGAGGACGTTGGCACTCTCCACCGAAGATATGCACAGAAGTCGCAGGTGGTTTATCACAGTTATCGGGTGAATGTTCGCTAGAACAGGTGTCAGGGACTCCACAAACTTTTGTATACTTTCCAGTACTAATGGTGTCAGCATGATATCAATTTCCCCTCTCAACTGTACAAGCAGACCGGTTTTGCTATCGCTAGTGGTAGTTGCAGTGGAGGACGTACTCTTTTCAGTGGTGTTTTCTTGGTTGTCTTGCACGTTCTGCTTGATGTCCCACCAGCCCTGGGGATAAGGGTGGGCCTTGACTTGGTTATTGAAATGGGGCGTTAGATTCGAATACGGTCCGTGCTGGTTCTGACTGCTGTGGGCGTCTCCTTTGGCGATGAGCTTTAAGATATTCACTTTTCCCGATTGCTCAAACTTGGGCAAGTATTTTTGGCCAACGTACACCAGAGTACCGTCTTCGGCAGTTTTAAAAAGAGGTAACGTGAAAGCGTCGCTGCCACCAGGCAGGGAGCATGTGGCCCAATTGGAGCACTTGTACTGTGGCAGATTCTGTATATAGCTCGCCATAAGGAGAGGAGAGTCCACTATAGGTTTATTTGTCTGCATGTGGAGATTCACTAACGTCATGTCTTCCTGTGAAGAAATAGCCGAGATAAACGAAGTCGATGATACTGATCCACTCTCAGAGTCTGGCTGGACGCCAGTGCTCAGGTTGCTTATTGTGTCCGGCCCATCAACAACTTCTGACCTTGGCATGGAGTGTGTCCATTTCTCGTTACTGATATCATTAATCCCCAAGGAGCTCTTGTCTCTTAAGTTGCTGTGACGGCTTCCAAATGAGTGTTTTAAACTTGAAGACCGGCTAGGAAACATGTCCTCGTCAGCAGAAAAGAAAGCCTCTGAATGATTCTCACTAGTGATCGACATGGTCCTTTGCACTTCTTGTTGTAAAAGCGTGTCGTCGTGAGGCATTTGCGAGTTCAGTGAATAGTGAGATTCTGAAATTCCCACGCTTCTGATCGGTACTTTCGGGGTCGCAAAAGCATCAACGTCACCGTGCGGTGGCTTCTTCACTGTGACATGGGAATTATCTTTCAAGACGCAATTCAGAGCTAACTTAGAGTCAGAAACGCTACTCTCCATTTGTGGAACGTTAAGTACACTTTTATTCAGTTTAGAATCGCTATCGATCTTTAAGCTTCCCAAAGGGACCGTCGTGTCTACGAGGCGTGCGTAGGGCACGTCACTCTTGGTACTTGAAACTAAAACGTTGTTGCTGCCTTTGCTCACACTCGTGTATGAAAACCTGCGGGTCAGACTTCTCCTTTCCGCGCTTTGCGGTGATTTGGAAAAGTTTTGTGGCAGAGGAGAAGGTATGAGAGTCGTCACATTTGTTGGTTGCAGACAAACGTTCAAGCTGTTGTAGGGCGGAGTGTGGAACACAAGTTGCCCGGAATGCAGTAAGCTTTGCCCATATCCATATTCACCAGGCGTTTCTATCACATTGAACATTGCTATGTTGATTCCCTCGCTGAGATCGGTTGGCGTCGGTTTTAAAAAGTTTGGACCGTTTCTGTTCGATCCGAAGAAAGCACAGCCTCCTGTACATCCACACTGAGTACTTTTGCCCTCGTTGGGCCACAGGAACCACAACCGTTTCGTTTTGTCATCATGGAGTTTTAAGAATTTCTGTTGTACCATATGCAGATTTTTCGGGCTCTGCGGTAAAGACGAGGCGGCTTCTATCAAAAGCGGTCCCAGGCTTGCTGAGCCTACTCCGACCCAATTCTCGCTATCAGCCAACTTGCTTTGGCTGGTACTGCTGCTGGTAGAATGGTGTTGAGTGTTGGTCTGCATATTGGTTTGAGTGTACAAAGCAAGTTTTATGTTAGGCAGGAGGCCGGTAACGCCTGTGCCAAAACCGGAGCCGTGCAAATTGCAAAAACTCAGTCTGACTGGAGACAACCACGTCTGTAGGGTGGTGTTCGTGTCCGCAATGTAAATATCGATCAAATCTATTGCAACTCGTATCATTTTATATTTGATCTCATTCGTAGTTGGGCAGCGGTATTTCAGCGTGACGTCCGATTCTGGACACAAGACGGTGTTTACTCCATGGTGGCAGTGCTTTGTGGGGTTGGGAGGTATCAATTCATTTTCACTGTCGCAAATCAGTAAAAGGAAAGTTTCCAAAGATGACACAATCTGATACAGTTGAGGCAGGGTCAGTCGCCCGGTGAGTTGCCCTAGTTGCAGCTCCATCATCCAAGCATATTCTATCGTGTCCTCCTCGACGGATCTATTGGTGTCACTGAAGAAGCCATTACCTCGCAGTTGAAATGAGGAAAGCATCAAATGGCCCTGGTATAGAGGTCCGGAGTTCATGGGATTGGTTCTAGATGGATTGTTAGGTGACACTAATATAGAAGGACTCAACAGGAGCTGCAGTTTCGTTTCTCTAAAGGATTTCTCCATTTCAAATCCGAACCTCTGTATCAATATAACAGGGCAAGGGGGTTCATTTTCACTGCAATTTTTAACCAAGTGTGCTTGAATATCGTGAATGATGATTGAGACAGTAACATCCAAGGGCCTACAACGCCGTGGGTCGAAGGGGATTTTACTTGAATCAGTGGAATCATCGAACGATATATCAGCGTTTTGGTTTATGCTGCTTTTGTCATTTGATTTAGTAGCATTTTCTTTAGTCCAATGATATGTTTCTGCATTGGGAGACTTTTGCATGTCTGTGAATGTTTGGTCTTCGCCGAATATGTTTTCTAATAAGTTCATAAAGCTCGTGATTATGGTCCCGTAGGCGAGTAGGATCGAAGTTCCTACTTCGAGTTCCACGCTAACTTTGTCGGGAGCGAGCGATGTCCTATCAAATTTGTTACCATCCATAGCCCAGTTCATTTGCGGCTGTTTCCTCATTCTCGGTATTCTCATGGGTGACAGTAGTATTTCTTCCTTCTCAGGGGTTGTGATGTCAGCTTGAGGCTCAGGGCCTAAGGGGGGGATAGGATGGTAGTTGTACCTGACGCTCAAGGCCACAATGGGGACTGACCAACAATCCACCCAACCCTGGGACTTCACACATTTTCTCCGCCACTTGGAGGACTTTAGTCTTATTGGGACTAGTTTCATGTTCTTGTCGATTGACAACAACAGTAATCTTGACGTATTTACTTCGGGCAAGTATAAACTCATGTCCACAGCCTCGCCCTGAATCCATATTTTCAACGGTATCACGTCGGGCAGAAAATCGACGAAAGGCAAATCAAAAGACACATCTAGAAGATCGCCGCAAAACGCGACATGGTTATTTTCCTGATTGGTCGAGCTGCAATCTATCCAGTTGTATTGGTTGCTCACAGTAACAACTTCGCATTCTTTTAATAACAATGATATTTTCCAAGTGTAAGGCACAAAGTGCAATATGTCTGGACGAGCTTTGCTTGCCCAATCGTTAATCAGGTCTTGAAAGAAATCTATATGCGTATATACAAGATGAGTAGTAGCTTTGCAGCCTGTCAAGCTTAACTGCCAGCACTGGTGAAGATTCCATACCAGAGGATAGTGGCATTTTACCGTGTACTCCAATGTTTCGCTCTCAGCTAAACTTCTGTATTGCAGACTAGTAGTAGCCTCTAGATGCAAGAGTTGACCCGTAATTTTTGTTGTATACCCATCCTGCAACACTATCCAGGGTAATGTCACTTCTAAATATGAGCCAGCCCCAATATTTATGTGAACTGCGTTAGTCTCTTTGTTTTTTGTAAAAAGAATGTCTATAGTGGCTTCGTTCAAAGTGGATAACCTTATGTCGAATGACTGCATTTGTCTTCGGTCACCAGGTTTCGGTTGTGGTGTTACTTCGAGATTTTTATAATTTGGGGGGAAAAAGAATTTGAATAAATGGTCTCTCTGCCTGTCAGCCCACGGGCCGTAACTGAAGTCTGTGCCTTTTCCGCACTTGATATCTACTCCCCAAATCGGGGGAGCTGACTCCACGATGTCACCGTTTGCTAACCTCAGGAGAACAGGTTGATCAGGCACTAGGCCAGGCTCATCCATGTAGAAGTAGACCTCTATATAATTGGAACTCATGACAACAAATCCTTCACCCATAAATCTTGGAGGCTCATCAACCATTGCAGTGTAATTAGGACTAGGTGCCAGTATCACTTTACAATTTTCTGCTTTTACCTTGACAAAGTGCATTAGATGGTCTAAGCTCGATGCTGGTGGTTTAGTACTATATACGAGATGAGCTTCTTCTACACTTATGGATAAGGTAGTTGGAACCAGTCTGTTACCAAACACGACCCGCCCGGAGCAGATGTCGGTTTTGATAACGGGTATGAGATCCCGCCAAGTCCTCGCCATTGCAGCCTCAGACCTCACTGTATCTTGGGCTCGTCTTCGTTTCTCATTTGCGTCATTCATTGCTTTATCTCTATCGGTAGAGTCTTCGTCATTTTGTTGTTTTATGACAGGTTCCAGTCCAAAAACTTTTTCCAAATCATTGTATAGGTCACATCTGTTATAGAAGTGTAATTCAAAGCCATTTAGCATAATAGAAAGTCTGGTGTCGGAATGTGACAAATCTACAAAAAAAAAAATGTTTATTAGCAGAACCCTAATTATAATCCACTTTTCAGTATATTAATAACCGTTAAATAAATAAATGTTTTTGCGTCAGTTAAAAAAGTGCATTTTACCTTCAGAAACATCTTTTGGTACATAGGCTCGCCACCATCTAAATATCAAGTACCCATCTTGTATACGGAGTGTGTAGTCGTAGTTGATGTATACAATATCTCTGAACATAATTTTTCCAGACAAAGCATTAAGTGTGAATGATCCTGTAAAACACATGGAAATGATTATGTTGAGGGCAGGTACTATTAAATTAAACATAATTCTTTATTTGCATTATTGAAGTGCATTTTAATAGCTATTTATTAGAATCTAAGCATAATTGATTGCTGTCATTCATTTCATTATACTAATTCTGATTTGGACAAAAATGTAATAAAGAAAAATAGGTCAGAAAAATTATGTCTTGACATGGGGCATACTATTTTGCAATTATCTTCTTTATCAAATGTTAAAATAATAAACATGTAACAATAACAATTTCTCATAGTAATTAATCTAGTACCCAATAATTGTAATAATTTTTTAAGACTACATTCTAAAAATAATAACAATATTCAGAGGACAAAATTGCCTAACAGTTTAGTCATCTCTCAATGCTATTTTTAAAAGCATACAAACACAAAGAAAAACAAAACACAAATTGTTTGCATATTACAGCCAATTATGTGGAATATAAATCATGATTCAACAAATATTATTTTACAGATAAGGTGATAAGATTAAAATGACAAACTATATGAATGTTCTCTATTTGCATGAGCACTACACATTTAAAATAAAATAATTTAATGGATTTAACTCCTGTGATATTTTTGATGTTAACTTCTACTATTGATTATTTTTCATTTTTGATTGATGCTTCCATGCTGGCCTGGGTCCATAATATAATATAGAATGTGCCAGCCCCAATACACGTCAGGGGTGTTGTAAAATCTGACTAAGGCAGATTGTCCGATGAATACCAATAACCAACTTGGGGCACCGGAATGGTAGATGGCAAACCAACAAGAACAGCATAGCCAAAGCGGGTTAGTTCAGGCAGCATTGTAAACCTTGATCAGCAGGATTGGAATGTTATCATCCTAATCACTCTGTCCATTAATTGGTCTCTCGCTCAACATAGTCATTCACATCACTGTTCTTTACATTCATTCATACATAGCAAGAAAAACAACATGATTTTAGAAATATGTTGTTGCCTAATTGATTGCAATTTAAAATTGTTCAATTAGATCTAGCTGTATCTACAGTTTTTATCATTCCGAATGAGTGAGATTGACTCCTCCTCTAGGCATCACAATCAATATGCAGGCTAAGATAGGTCAGGTCTTTAATATTTTAGTTTTAAAAGCCATTCTTTAGCTAAATAAAGAGTTCAATTTAACTTTTATTTAAGTAATGGAATACTCACCAATTTTGAAATTTTCATCTTGAAAATAGAATTTATTTATTAGCCTGGTAAGTATATAGCCAAGTACTCGACTGTTATAGTATGTTATATAAACAACCCATAACATAGCAGATATGAGAGATACCAACAGTAGGGCGAAGTTTCGATCTATAGTTATTTCGGCAAAATCCAGAGATGATGAGTTCCATCTCTGGGCAACTGGATCGTCAAACGACCCAGTGATGTTATCCCTGGACAAAGACGAAAGCACACATTAATAAACACACTAATATGACCGCTGTGAATTAATCAACACTAATTTCTCATTGAACAAGTTACGCATATCATAAAATACAGTAAGTTGAGTACATTTTATAAGTACGATGAATCACTGAAGTATTTCACATTTTCTAAAAGATACAGGAGCGCTAATTTTAGCAAAGTTCTCATTTGAATCAGGTTTTTAATGTTTCTTTTCTTATCAATTATTGTATGTATTGTATGCTCCTCGGTCAGAGTTTTTAGCTCATTTTGACATTTACGTTCCGTATTCAGTTTTTTATTTACAAATTCGAAGGTAAAATAGTCAACGTTTTATTTATAATCTCTTATGAGTATTTTAGTATTGCAAAATAAGTAACTTGGTTTATTAAAGTTATATTAATAAAATTTATAATTAATTGATTTATAAATAAAAGAAAAAAAGAATTGGGATAAACTCTATTATATTTTACTTTGCATGCAAAGAAACGGCAAAAAATTGAGTTTTTTTTAGGGTCGTCGCAAAGACGCAATTCGACAAGTTTAAAAATAAAAATTAAATATTATATTGCATTGTTCCGGATTTTTTATAAATAAACAAAAAGTTATTTTCTCTGTTTATGGCAGAACAGACAACAGCTAATTGTACTTAATGGAGCCTACGCCTTGTTCGAGACAAAAACACGACAGAGTAATTTATTTACCGAGACAAGTAAACTTATCAATATTATTGCATGCTGAAATTATTTCCAAAAAAACTACACAACTACGTCTGTACAGCTGCCTACCCATTCTAAAATCTTCTTTGGCGAATTTGGACTCGCTTGTTTCCATAGCTTTAAATACTATTTATCTGTCACTTGGTTGCTACGAACGAAAAGGTTTCGAGTTTTGGTCTGCATTTTATTTTCATTTATCAAGGTAGTTTAATAATTTGATTACCTATTAAGATAAAGGTCAAAAGTAAGGATTACTTACTACGTTTAAGTATAATCAAAATGACGGAAAGTATAGATGACCGCATCGAAGATCAACCAACTGAAGTCAAAATAAACGATCTGAAAGTGAGGCAAGTAGCTACGCAGTAGGCACAGCCCATAATAATAATATGCATTATCGTAGTTTTTCATTATTAATCAATGTGTTTTCATTATGAATTGCAATTCCAGATGGGTTATTCCTCAAAAATTAGAGAATGTTACTTTTATTGGAAGAGACATTTTTGTCATTGCACATGATGTTTACATAATTTTTTTTAACTTTAAAACGAACTCGGAGCTTGTTTACGTCGCCAACAATTCCGAGTCTGGTGATGGCGTAGATGTTGTTGCCGGTAAGCATAAAATAAAAAAGGCATCATAAATAATAGCTAGGCTTATAATTAAACAAAGACGACTCTAGATAGTAGTAACCCACGAAGTCCATTTCCAGACAGGGTAAGACGATAAAGCAGTTTCCGAGACTACTGCGACTTCAGCACCTAGTTTAGAGTCACCATTTCTCCTCCACCCCCCTCTTCTTCTTCTTCCTGCCCTGTTCCCAGTCTATCCGGAGTCGGCGCAGTATGTTTCCTCTTCCATTCATGTCAGACGTCGTCAAGCCACCCACTCCCTTTTGATTCATATCATCCATCACACCGTGAAGGTGCTACTAGTGATGAATGAATGTATAGAAAAGAGACGGAACGACCCATTCAGAGAAACCGATGAACGAAGAGAGTGATTGGAATGACACCAATCCAATGCATACTGCTCAAGGTTTTGGCTTAGGTTTTACAGCCAGCTGCCTGCCTGACACCAGCCCTCTTTGGCTATCCTGCATAACCCCCCTCTGCCTTGGCTAATTTTATACGGTATAGTATATAATTTTATACGGTCCTCCCGCGTATGTATGTAAATATGAGCTGTCATCGCATACACAACAACGTCCGTTACGGCCCGATAGGTGATCGAAAAAATATATTTTATTAAATCTCGAGTTCCTCCATGCTTGTGAAGGCAAGGCAGTGGTTAATACCCATTAATCTACACTGGGCAAGCAGCTGCAGTAGCAGTGCCTAAAGAAAGTTGCTTAGTTTACCCAATCGTAGGACGAGCTCACTAGCCAATGTAACATCGAGCTCCTCTTTATCAAAATACTTAGGTACATACATAAATCACGCCTATATCCCCTAAGGGGTAGGCAGAGGTCAGTTAATTAACACTCACTCTTCGTCTACTATTTTAAGTTCTATGTAATAGGTGGCTAGCCTATTGCCATTTATCGGGCACGAAAAACGCAGTACATTGCTAGGTGGTATAAAGAGGAACGCTCCTGCCCTTAGTCGCCTATTGTACGACACCCGCGGGAGAGACTTGGGCTGGTTACGTTAGTAATAGTAGTTCAATGCTGGTGACAATTTTATTCTGCTCTGCCGTTACAACACGGAGTACCGATACGGATATTTGATAATCATCCAGCCGTAAAATACGTACACAGAATTAGGCAGGCTACCGGAAGACTTACTATTTTTTACGCAGCATTGTAAACAATACGTTCAACTTCTTTTTCAGGGCACAGAACGAATACTTTCGCTTTCGCCGAAAAAGTTAATCATGGCAGGATTTTTATTATGAACTATCCATCTTTTAATATTGTGGCTCAGTTAAGAGGTAGGTATATTTAATTAAAATATATTTAAAATAGGTACGGTATATGTACCTACAGGGTTATTTGTAAAACCGCAGTAACCTCGCGGGACTAATATAGACAGGTACAATATTCAAGCATCGTAAACAACAATGTATGTTTTCGAGTTTTAACATAGGTATTAGGTATAATAATTATATATAATAATTTATTCGTACAAACAGACAAACATACATTCATTAAGCATTCAAAAATGTAGTAATATTATTAAAAATTGAACAATAATATTAAAAGTGCCGGCCAATTACAAAAGGTGCTGTATTCTGATAGAACACGGCGGCCTTAGCATTTACTAATATGGCACCAAAGCTGTAGCACCAATATTAGTAGTGCTATAAAAAGGTTGAAAAATTGACATGGGGCATTAAGGGCAGCCACCAGATTCCTTGCTGCCACGCGAAAATGGTCATAGGAGACCCTTCCCAACGTTTTGAGTGATGTATTCAAAGATTTTTGATTAAATGTACATTCAGCGAGAAAATCATCCACATTTTTTTATTAGCCGGCACTTTTGATTTTGGGCCAAAATGGAGGATGTCCTTTGTGTATGAAAGTAATTTCTAACGGTTTAACAAAAGTCGTAAAACAAACATTGATGTTTGTAGTAGGTACTTATTTTTCTAACGACTTATCAGAAATCGCTAAACAAACATTCGTGTTTGTAGTACTTATTGGCTAGCTGGTCCTACGAGGTTGTTGGTACTTTACAACTTGCGAATATTTTTTTATATCCATACAAAATACACCAATGGAAATAATGTTCATTTGTTAAAGACATGAACGTGAATCGTTACAAGGGTCTGTGTATGATGGAGTGCGAGCTGGTGGCAGGGTTCAGCGGGTTCCCCAACTACCTTCTG
Source organism: Cataclysta lemnata (assembly GCA_963931975.1). Lineage (NCBI taxonomy): Eukaryota > Metazoa > Arthropoda > Insecta > Lepidoptera > Crambidae > Cataclysta > Cataclysta lemnata. The sequence continues at coordinate 1,128,426 of OZ008341.1, read as the reverse complement.
ACAGTGTGGAACTGGCGCACGCAGCACCAGCTCATATCCATACCCACCGGCGTATTGCGACGTCAACAACTCTACATGTCAGTTCAATACAGTTTAAAACTGTTTTCTTTTTATCTAGCACAGTAGCAATAGAGTATTTAGACATTGGTATTTAAGTACATCGCATTGCACAGATACACAAATTACTCTTTTTACCGAAAGGAAAGCTAGCATATTTCGTTAGCTATATTAAGAGGTTGGATGAAATAGCGACAGGGTACAAGTGGTACAACTAGTACGTGACCGAAAGATCTACAAATCTGCTTTAGGGTCTGTCATCATATTATTTAGATGGTCACTGTGAAAAAGACGGATAAAACAAACTTGCACTTGAAAATTGGAAATTGCGGCCCAGATGAGAATGTCGAGATGGATGTGCAGAATGACAAAAATGGATAAGATAAATGAATGAGTACCTACGTTAGAGGGAGTCTGAAATTGGCGCCAGTGGCAGAATAGTTGAAAGGGAGACTTTTATCTTGGTATGGACATGTTATGAGACGGGATGCCATGGCAGGAACATGAGATGATGATGTATACTGTAGAAATGAAAAATCAATAATAGTAGGTACCGTATTAAAATTTGTTCAGCTTCCTTGCTTAATATCAAGGCAACCGCAGGGCAAGCCGCACCCATCTGCTGATCTGCCAATGCTGGGGCTCAGGGCTGGCCGTGTGGGAAGTGGCTCAGGTGTACAAGAAGAGCCTGGTGCTGCGGCGGCCCAAAGAGGAACCCACGGCCTGGGAGGTCGCTGACCCTTCACTTGTGGACATAACCTGGTCCAGCGATGGGCAGCTTTACGCCGTTGACGCGGACGCTAACTTGTACAGTGTCAGTATACCTACGTTTATATCTGTAGCAACTTGAAATAATATTGATAGGGATGATTACTCTTGGCATTGTGAGAGGTTAGTTTGGGACTTGTGACCCAAGTGTAGTGTGACCCCTTCACACCATTTCAACACTCACCCTCGCCACCCCGACTTCTCTCTCTACCCAGTCATATTTGGTAAGATTCTGTAAGAGCCGCCTTAGAACGTTTCAGTTCAAAACATACGAAAGCTCTAGGCAAGCCAAGGTGTTTCAGTAATGTATTTAGAGATTTAGCTGATACACCCCTCGCTCCCAGCAGAGGTGACGAAACAATACGTGATATCTATGATTTAAGAAGTCCGGTCTATCAGCCAGAAAAAGACAATGTTGAGAGTTCGTTCTTTCATTTTGAAAGAAGCAATCGTTTTTAGTACCTAAGTAATTTGGACCTTTCTGGCGAAAATGGCCTAATGTACTCCGTTTATTGACTTTGTTATTTATCTTTGATTTACAGCTTCTCTCGGACGGGATCGGCATGGTTGCTAATCTAGAGTGGTCGGATAACTTGAAGGGAAGCCACAAGCCTTGCCTATGCGCTTTCGGATGCGGGCTACTGATCTACGGCCCTGATAAAATGATTCGAGTAAGCTATATCAGAAAGATTCAAGTAGATGTTATCAGATATACACATTAGCATACTTATTGAGGAGCTCGCTAGCGCAGTGGCATAGCGCGCTTGGCCTGCGATTGCGTAAACAAAGCAATATTCTCTAGGCCGGTCATTGGATGGGATGACCAAAGATTTATTATCTTGAGTTCCTCCGTGCTTCGGAAGGCACGTTAAGCTGGTGGTCCCGGCTGCATCTGCAGTCGTTAATACTCACAAACCCGCACTGGGCCAGCGTGGTGGGTTATGGCCCAATCTTCCTATATTCTTCCATCCATAGGGAAGGCCCGTGCCCCAGCAGTGGGGACATTAAAGGGCTGGTGATGATGATGTGATGATGATACTTATTGCAAGGTCTTCGCGACGTCTCTCATACTAATAGATAATACTTCCTGTGATAGTGAGAAATAACTTGATATATTGAGATTTATTTAAAATAACTACAATTGGTATAGGGGTTTGTTAAAATGTTAATGTAGCGCAGTTTTTTATATTTGTGATACACCCAATTCGTAAGGTAACGTGCCGTTCTGGACACTTGGACACCGTTTTGAACTCTGATTGTGAAAGCTTTGAGTAGGTACGATTACAGATGATACATTACAGCAAATACTGGAAACTCAATGTAGTAGTACTTCTTAAGCGGGAAAGCAAAGTTTAAAAATTGAATATTTGTATGATTCCACATCCGTGGTCCTAGTCGATCAAGAAAAGCGACACCAAGTGGTCGGTGGTGTGGAGCCAGCGGCCGCCGCAGGCCGTCAGCCGGCTGCTGGCCAACGCGGGCTGCGACGCGGCGGCGGCGCTCTCGCGGCACGGCCTGCTCTGCAGGGTCACGGGCGAGGCCGAGGACAAGATCGACATCAGGGTACTCGCGTTCAAGCAGAGGTGCGGCGGGACACTGGTCGGTTGATTATGTCCTTTAAGCCCCGGTTGCTCGAAACTCTATGGTAAAAGTAAAATTAACCGGCCGAGTAACTCAAAAAGCGTTGCTGAAACAACGGTAACTTTAACCAGAGGTAAAATCTCGATAATATAAAACCGCGAAGATAACCGATGTACTTTTTTTCCAATGTCAAAATTGACAATAGTAAAATTTTTACTTTTACTTTACCACATCAGGTAACGTACGAGCAACCGGACCTAACTGCCATACTCAGAGACGTCAATTTCACGTTTAGTTTAGTTTAACTGGGCCTTTCCGCACTTAGCCCCCTGATTGGGCCATTGTGCGTGTCTCCTTAGATTTAATGGTCCTACTCCAACCAGCCCAGATTGTCCCAAAGAGTCAGCAGCCTTTTCAGACTCCTGCAGGATTCCGGGACCGATACTGGGGATTGGTCTTAAAACCTTACCCGTTGATCTGCCACGCTCCTGTATTCTGTAAGCACGTGCTGTGGTGTTTCTTCTACCTCCATGCATCCTCTGCACAAAGGACTGTCTGTCACCACAGTGATAAATAGGTGCTTGTTTTGGAAAAAGTAACCAAAACTAGTCGCTATTCACGCCGGGTCTATAGGGTCTAGTTTTGATTGACACCTTTTTTGTATTGACTGCCTCCGAGTGCTGCAGTAACCCATCGATCGGGGCCTTGATATTGCGAAGCCTGTGCGATGTGCAAAAGTTATTGAGCATTATTGTTTTACAGGAACATTACCAAAATGCAGCTCATCGCACCTGAGTACCAATATGTGGCGACCATAAATGGCACTGGAATAATTTGCATTTATGACGTGTCATCTGCCAAGCTTGTGAGTATAATAGTAGTAGTCGCGATTCGCCAGCTTTTTTTTCGGTCCCATAGGGGGCGAGCCTATTGCCATGCACCGGGAACTTGAATCGCAGTAATTTGCTAGGGTGTACGAGGAACGCTGCTGTCTGCTGCTGGAAGCCAGATTAGCCACACCGCCGTCATTGAGACTCCGAGTAATTTCTTCAACTGACTGTTGCTGACCACAAATGAAGTTGGGAGTGGAAGCCACAAAAGCATTAGCCAAACGACCGGTCGGCAAAGTAATTAAAAGTTACTCGTAGAAGCGGGAAATGGGAACTTTTTCTTTCGGATTGTTATTTGGAACTATTCAGTATTATTAACATAACTCTTAATCACCTTGCACGAGACCCAAGGGAGAGTTAGAGGTGGTGACAATTGTATTCTGCTCTCATCTCGCGTCACCACACGAGACGTCTTTTAGTGACATCAAAATAACAATTTCAATTGAAACAGATGGCAATGGAACACATAGACGGCAACGAAGTCTCCTTCCAAGCGAGCCCCGTGGATCCAGTGCTAGCGGTTTTCGGCAAAGTGGGCACCAACTACGGCTTGATGATGGCTGTCCTCGGGGTGGACGGCGAGGGAGCCCTGGCGCTTCGCAGGGCCAGCAGCTGGTGCCTGACGCACCAGATCGTGTCTCATGTGGTGTTTTCCCCCACGGGGCGGGAGCTGGTGGCTGGCGCTATGTCCGCGGGGCATATCTTTATCATGAAGGTAAGTGCTGTTATCTTCATCAGAACTTATATCGGTCGACGGCTGGTTTGGTCGAATGGTCAATCGCTGGCTACTGGCCAATTCAATAGGTTGCGGGTTCGAATCTTGGTAGGGGCAAAATTTGTGTGATGAACTGATGAATACTGACCACAGATATATCTGTGATACTGAAATTGTTGGGGGTTTGGGAGATTGGGGGTTGTGTCAATTGTATTCTGTTCTGATGTCACCCGGCATTTTCAACGATCAATTTCTAAAAGTAATATATGTAATTGAATTGAATCAGAATGTCATCATCATCAACATTAAACCAGCCTTTTTAAAGTCCCCACTGCTTTCCTGCTATAGATATAGATGGAAGAATATAGGGAGAATGGGTCATATGGGGTATTATTAACGACTGCACTCGCAGCCGGGATCAATGGCTTAAGATAGTAAATTTTTGGTCACCCATCCAATTACCACGGAATCACAAATCGAGCGCGCTATGCCACTGCGCCAGCGAGCTCATTTTTTTGCAACATATCACTCTTGATAGAGATATTTTATGGCACTATAGTGTGTGTGGCCGTGTGGTGACGGCAGAGTAGAATACAATTGTCACCTCCCCAAATCTCTCCCGCGGGTCTCGTACAAGGCGAATAAGGATAAATCAGTGATGAGAAATGGGCAGCAGCGTTCCTCTTATACCACCTAGCAATGTACTGCGACACTTTTGTGCCCGATATATGGCAATAGGCTCGCCACCTATTACGTGGGACCTAACATAATTGGCGAAACGCGGGTGCTAGTTCACCTCTGCCTACCCCTTCGGGGATATAGGCGTGATTTATGTATTTTATTTTTATTTTATTTTATTTTTTAATATTTGGGAATCTTACAGCTAGTTACAGATTAGACCAACTTATAAACTAAAAAAGGCTAATTACAAGTTTCCACATATAACTACGAGATAATAGTAACAAATTCAGCTTTGAAAACCGAGTACTGTATGTATGCGAATATAACTTAATAGTGTACAATTCAAATGGAACATGACTTTCTTAAACTTTACAATATTCAAAAATACGACGCTACTCAACCCCTTTGGGATTATGAGCGTCATTAAAATACGTTAACCTATTTAAAATATAACTGAGACATGGCGACCTTAAATCGTGCAACACTGGTGCAACAAAGGTCAACATCAATCTCTCTAGCAACTAAATTAAATGATTTGCATGCCCTAGCTAAGTATGAATTTTTACGATACTTCGTAGACGCCAGTGGAACATGTAAAAAATCGCGATTTCTGCTCGAGCTAAGTGGTACTCTAATTTTAATTTTGCTCAAAAGATCAGAACAATCAACTGAGTTATTAAATAATTTTAATAGATAGGAAACGTCAGCAATCCTTCTGCGTAAATATAGAGGTAGTATATGGTGCCGTTTACATCTGAGCTCATAACTAATATCGTATTTTTTACACTTAAATTGAACATGCCGAAGAAAACGTTTTTGAATATTTTCAATGCGTGTCATATAAACTTATTATTGGGGATTCCATACTTCTGAAGCATATTCAAGGTGGCTGCGCACATAAGCACAGTACAAAATTTTAAGTGTTTTAATATCTAAAAATTCTGATGATAGTCTTATCACAAATCCCAACGCTTTCGAAGCTTTTGATACAATGTTGTCAATGTGACTGTCAAAAAGCAGTTTTGAATCAAAGGTTACTCCCAAGTCTCCAACACTGCTGTATCGACTCAGTAATGTACCCTTCAGGGTATAGTCATTTAACAGTGGTCTGGGTTTACGACTGTAAGTACATACGCAACACTTGCTGACATTTAGATCCAACATGTGCATATCGCAATAGGATTGGAATCTATCCAGATCCTGTTGCAACCTGAGTACATCAGTAGAATTATTGACAGGACAAAGTATCTTCATATCATCAGCATATAGCAGTACTTGGGAGTGATGAAAGCATGACGATATATCATTTATAAAAATGATGAATAAAAGAGGGCCAAGTAAAGATCCCTGCGGAACTCCTGACGGGATAAAAAGGGTTGAAGATGTTAAGCCATTAAGTACCACAGTTTGGCACCTATCTGATACATATGACGAAAACCACCTGTATAGGTTGCCTCGTATACCAACAGCTTGTAGCCTCCTTAAGAGCATTAGGTGATCTATTCTGTCAAAGCATTTTGTGTAATCTGTGTAGACTACATCAATTTGCGAGCCCAGTGACATGTGGTAAGTAAGAAACTCACAACATGACAGTAGATTCGATGTGGTCGAACGACCCTTAAGGAAGCCATGCTGACACTCATCAAACGTGTGTTTCAACGATGCATAAAGCTGCTTGTACACAATACGTTCGAATATTTTGGCAAACAGGCACAGTTTTGAAATGGGTCTATAGTTTTCAACCATATTTTTGGGACCTTTTTTATGTATAGGAGTAATAAATGCTGATTTCCACATTTTTGGAACAATCCCTAGCTCAATTGATCTCCTAAACAATAAGGTTAATGGTTGTTTGAGACTTTCTGCACAATTAATAATTAAAATAGCCGGGAGAAAATCAGGTCCTGCAGATTTACCAACATCCAAAGTTTTGAGTAAGTCTAACACCTCCTCCTCTGAAACTTCAATGGAAGTTATGTCTGCTACAATAGAATCATAATTAGGTAATTTTTTAACCGAAATTCTATCAGTGGGTATTGGTGACTGAAAAGTTGAATAAAAATAGTCAGCAAACATATTGCAAATTTTAGTACTGCAGTCTGTCGTAGAACCGCCCATGGACATTACAGCAGGATAAGATAATGATTCTTTTTTGGATTTTATAAATCTCCAGAACGCACGAGGATTATTTTTAATGTCACTTTCAATACGCTGAATATATGAATTATAATTTTGCGATTCCATTATCTTAGATCGGTCTCTTAACAGAATATAAGTTTTATAATCTGATTTATTTTTGTATATATTATATTTATTATGATACTTATATTTTTCTTTTAGTAATTTAATTAGGGAAACTGTATACTATGGTGGGTAAGTATTATTAGAGTTTGTAATTTTTTTGGGTATAAAAGCATCACGCAAATTATAAATAATTTTATAAAATGAGTCAATTGTATCATCCAGAGTTCCCATGGAGAATACCACAGGCCAGTCCACTTCCCCAAGCTTTTTATTTATGCTTTCGAAGTCTCCCTTACCATATAAGTATTTCAAACGTCGTTCGGACTTTAATAGGTTTTTTACATTAAAATCCAAGGTAACAATTAGTGACCGGTGGTGGGCATCCTCTAAGACTATGGGACTGTCACATTTCTCCACTTTTACACCAACATTCGAAAATATTAAATCAAGTATTCTATTGTTAATGTTACTTATTGAATTATATTGACTTAAATTACATATATTTATGTTATCGAAAAAAGTAGTTTGGTGAACACCCGTTATTTCAATAGGTAATAAATAAGACTCACCGGGGGATGATACCCATTTAATATTAGGCAAATTAAAGTCACCAAGAATGATAAACTTATCGTTGGGATATTCTAATATTTTATCTGTAAGATTTTCAGAAAAATTTATAAGCTGAGTAGTAAACGAATTACCAGAATTTTGAGCGCAAAGGTAGACAGTACAGATATATAGCCTAAAAGTAGAGTGACTATTGCACAAAGAAAGAGACACCCAAACATCCTCGGCAGTCGATGCCCAATTAGATAAACAATTTGAAACGAGACTCTTCTTGACTGCTATTAGGACACCGCCGCCTAATTTTTGTTTGGTTTGTATGTAATCTCTGTCTCTTCTCCATACTACGTAGCGGTCATCGAACACTTCTAAGTCATTCACACCCTCAATAAGCCAAGTCTCCGTAAGTGATATTATATCATATGAACAGAGAAGCAGATTTCTCAAAAACGAACCGGTCTTTGTGCGCAGCCCCCTGACATTCTGATAATAAATATTTAAGGAATAAACGACGTGAACGTATGCATGCACTATAGTGTGTTCCTGGCGGCAGGTGGCGGAGGACTACCAGGTGTCCCTGGTGCGGTACGCCGAGCTGGGCCGCGGGCTGGCCGACTGCGCGATGCTGCGCGTCGGCGGCACCATGCGCTGTCTCAGCCTCGTGCTCTTCTCCGACAAATACGCCATCGGTTAGTCATTCTTCGTTGCCACTACAAGTAAACTGCTCATCAGATATTGTGTCTGTGATGTTTTTTAAGTGAATGATGTCATCTGTTGTCTGTAAATGTCCTATCAATAAAATTAAAATACTACAGGATCTAAGTGCAGCGTACCTAAGAGCGCAGCGTCGTCTTTCATTTATGAATGAAACATAGAGTTAATTTTAGCTCAATGTATTGAGTTAATGTTGAAACTCGCCAAACAAACGCTGTTGTTTCTGATGTTTCAACTATCAGTCCTGCGAGGTTACGGTGACCTTAAAATTAACTCCGTTTATCTACATCATGAATTGACAACGCGTAAAGCGACACAGTCAAAAGATTATGCTATGCCATCCCTTTGCGACCATGTCCCGCGTAAGACTATACAAGACGTACATGGCGTCGGTGGTGAGCCAGGCGAGCGCATAGTGTGCATCGACGCGGCGACGGGCCAGGACAACAAGTTCGCGGGCAAGATGCGGGGCCCGTACGCGCGGCTGCTGCCGCTGGCCGCCGGCGCGCTGCTGGCCGTGCCGCACCTCGGCCGCCGCTACCACGTGCTGCAGCTCGCCGGGGACGTGAGTGCCGTACCTGCTACCAAATCAAATCAAATCAAAATTCGTTTATTCATATCTGGTATGATTAAAATACACTCATGAATCGTCAAGACAAGAAATTTACGCCATCCGTTCGCAAACTACCAGGAGGCCCTGTCCTGAGAAGAACGGGCAAGAAACTCGGTCAGGTGTTTTCATCCGTTTACATAAAAGTAATTTAAATTAATTAATAATTGGAAATTGAAAGATGTCAATACCTTACAACGTCAAGTAATAGTATGTCAATAGAGATACAAATTCTGAAGTTATCAACATCCTTCATTACAACAAACAGAATATCTATTTTATATAAAGAACACTCAAGGGCAATCTTTTAATCATACTGGATAAAGATATTTAGTATTTATATATTATGTATGTAAAAATGATTGATTCCAAGCATCTTTGTCATCTAAATAGTCCTGAATTTTATAGTACCCTTTTTTCAGGAGTATATTTTTTATATAGGGCATTAAATAATATGTCTGCTGGTTCATATCCGGCTCGAAGGACCACTTGCTTGTTTGAGATAAAATTAAACAAGTAGAATTGTGAAATAGTTTTTACTATTCGATTTTAATTTTAACATTATATAAATGTTAGAAAAATTAGTACAAAGATTTTGGGGTTAGAAAAAGAATTTCGAAAAATTATGATCTTGAGGCGGGAATCGAACCCGCGTCCGCTGCTATCCGGGCAGGCACCTGCCCGGATAGCCCCAAAATCTAACCCCAAAATCTTTGTACTAAATAGTTTTTAATTACTATATATATAAAAAATATATAGCTCACAGCAGAAGTTACAGTATATTGCTATAGGTGGTATAGATCACCTCGGTATAGGCTGTATAGATCCGGAGGTGCTACGGAGTTGATGCACCTAGAGAGCTAATAATGAATATAATATTGAACTGTAAACAGAAAGGGCTGACCGTGTCGGTGAGGCTGGCAGCGGTCGTGGACACGGGTCACCAGCTGCGGCAGTTCGGCGCGTTCTCCAACGCGTCGGCGGTGATCACCTTCGGCTACGACGGCGCCGTCATATTGCGTAGCCCGGACGCTCCGGAACAGTACGGTAATAGTAGATTTTCCATCAAGGGCACAAAACGAATCATTTTTGTCCGAGACTTTTAGCAGCCCGAGCCAAAGGCGAGGGCTGTTAGTAATGTCGAGGATAAAAATGGTTTTGTGGACGAGTTAGAAACTCTGCTTTTCACTTCGATTGCGAGGAAATAAAACAGTAGTTTATCATAACATTCCTTAAAATTCAAACTAAAATTAGGACAGTTTTGGATACCGAAGGAAAAGTATTTCCCTATGATATTAGTTTTGGGCTGCAGACCTATACAGCCAAGTATTAAAATAATTTTGACATAATAATTTTCGTAAATTAATTTAATAACCTACCGTACCTACTTGAATTAAATTTTTTATATCTTTTATGTCTTAAAAAACACACTAGGCAAATAAATTTAAGTAAATAATAAAAAATAACAAATTCTATCTCTGAATTTCTCATTGTGTTTGGCTGCATGGCTCATTTTCTTTGCCTTAATATAGACACATTTATGAGTAGATACTTAAATGCTCTAGAGCACAAAATTCGATTTTGTGCAGCTTATATCCTGCACAAATGAGCACTTTCAGAGCACGAGAAGTGAAAAAGCATTAACCGCCTCTGTGGTCTAGAGGTTTAATTGCCCACCGGAATTAAGATCCACAGGCCCGCAGGTTCGATCCCCAAGGCGGTACAAATTTGTGCTCGGTTTGGTTGGTACTAGGACTTATGTCAAGTCCGCCTATCTACCATAATAATGTTAACAGCATTATTGTGTTGCGACAAATGTGTGATAATTAAAATAGTCAGCCTCTCTGTGGTTGAGGATTCCAGGTGAAGCTGGATTCCATCTTGGCCCTTAGCTTCACTTATCATCAGGTGAGATGAAGGACAGGAGATTCCCTGTCTAGCAGAAAAAAACCTAGTAATCAAAATTCTTAATGATGTTTAAGTTTTAACTCAATATTTTTGTATTTTTCCTTACATGGTGTAAAAATACCCTATTGTGCAGAGTACAAGACGCAAGTGACGCACCGGTACGAAGGCGGGGTGCGTCAGGCGGTCATCGACGCGCACAACCGCTGCCTCGTGCACCTATCCGCCAACGGCACGCTGGCCTGCGCGCTCTCGGCACCGGGCCCTGGCCCAGAGGGCCCAGAGGGCACCGCTACCCTGCCGGGCCCAGAGCCCTACGCTCCCCCGATACACGCGATGCTCGCCGAGCCGCGCGACGCACTGCCCATCATCGGCGTTCGCGACAGTGAGTGTAAACTCCGAGACCAATATTATCAACTTGTTCGGACTTTCTCTATATTCATATATAATATAATAGAAGTGTTCAAATGTTCAAGACTAAAGCGGGAAGCGGGAACCGTCAGACATGCCCGCGCGGATCGCGTTGGTATAGGCCTGATTGTGACGGTTCAACACTAGCCAAACATCGCATATAACAGAAGCGAGGTATCCGGCGGGCATATCTGCTAGCTGCAAGCATATCTTCTCGCGTGCATGTCCATGTAGTGAATTCCCCGCTTAAGAGGTTTCTAATTCTAGTAAATTATTTATATATAGGTAGCCTAGGCTGAATAGCATTTTTGATATGTGT
>OZ008341.1:1078097-1116767 GCA_963931975.1 Cataclysta lemnata | reverse complement strand
GCGAGCGCGAGAGGGAGCGCGCCAAGGCGGGCGGCGAGCGCCACGGAAGAGAGGTGATCTTCGCGCTGCCCGCGCTGCAGCTGCATCTGCGCACGCAGCACCGGCAGCCGCGCACGCACCCCGCCGACCACGGTGCGTATACAGACCACACACAGACGCAACACAAACCCGTCTTTATTGCCACGGAAGAGAGGTGATCTTCGCGCTGCCCGCGCTGCAGCTGCATCTGCGCACGCAGCACCGGCAGCCGCGCACGCACCCCGCCGACCACGGTGCGTATACACCCACACACAACGCAACACAAACCCGTCTTTATTGCCACGGAAGAGAGGTGATCTTCGCGCTGCCCGCGCTGCAGCTGCATCTGCGCACGCAGCACCGGCAGCCGCGCACGCACCCCGCCGACCACGGTGCGTACACACCCACACACAACGCAACACAAACCCGTCTTTATTGCCACGGAAGAGAGGTGATCTTCGCGCTGCCCGCGCTGCAGCTGCATCTGCGCACGCAGCACCGGCAGCCGCGCACGCACCCCGCCGACCACGGTGCGTATACACCCACACACAACGCAACACAAACCCGCCTTTATTGCCACGGAAGAGAGGTGATCTTCGCGCTGCCCGCGCTGCAGCTGCATCTGCGCACGCAGCACCGGCAGCCGCGCACGCACCCCGCCGACCACGGTGCGTATACACCCACACACAACGCAACACAAACCCGCCTTTATTGCCACGGAAGAGAGGTGATCTTCGCGCTGCCCGCGCTGCAGCTGCATCTGCGCACGCAGCACCGGCAGCCGCGCACGCACCCCGCCGACCACGGTGCGTATACACCCACACACAACGCAACACAAACCCGCCTTTATTGCCACGGAAGAGAGGTGATCTTCGCGCTGCCCGCGCTGCAGCTGCATCTGCGCACGCAGCACCGGCAGCCGCGCACGCACCCCGCCGACCACGGTGCGTATACACCCACACACAACGCAACACAAACCCGCCTTTATTGCCACGGAAGAGAGGTGATCTTCGCGCTGCCCGCGCTGCAGCTGCATCTGCGCACGCAGCACCGGCAGCCGCGCACGCACCCCGCCGACCACGGTGCGTATACACCCACACACAACGCAACACAAACCCGCCTTTATTGCCACGGAAGAGAGGTGATCTTCGCGCTGCCCGCGCTGCAGCTGCATCTGCGCACGCAGCACCGGCAGCCGCGCACGCACCCCGCCGACCACGGTGCGTATACACCCACACACAACGCAACACAAACCCGCCTTTATTGCCACGGAAGAGAGGTGATCTTCGCGCTGCCCGCGCTGCAGCTGCATCTGCGCACGCAGCACCGGCAGCCGCGCACGCACCCCGCCGACCACGGTGCGTATACACCCACACACAACGCAACACAAACCCGCCTTTATTGCCACGGAAGAGAGGTGATCTTCGCGCTGCCCGCGCTGCAGCTGCATCTGCGCACGCAGCACCGGCAGCCGCGCACGCACCCCGCCGACCACGGTGCGTACACACCCACACACAACGCAACACAAACCCGTCTTTATTGCCACGGAAGAGAGGTGATCTTCGCGCTGCCCGCGCTGCAGCTGCATCTGCGCACGCAGCACCGGCAGCCGCGCACGCACCCCGCCGACCACGGTGCGTACACACCCACACACAACGCAACACAAACCCGTCTTTATTGCCACGGAAGAGAGGTGATCTTCGCGCTGCAGCTGCATCTGCGCACGCAGCACCGGCAGCCGCGCACGCACCCCGCCGACCACGGTGCGTACACACCCACACACAACGCAACACAAACCCGTCTTTATTGCCACGGAAGAGAGGTGATCTTCGCGCTGCCCGCGCTGCAGCTGCATCTGCGCACGCAGCACCGGCAGCCGCGCACGCACCCCGCCGACCACGGTGCGTATACACCCACACACAACGCAACACAAACCCGCCTTTATTGCCACGGAAGAGAGGTGATCTTCGCGCTGCCCGCGCTGCAGCTGCATCTGCGCACGCAGCACCGGCAGCCGCGCACGCACCCCGCCGACCACGGTGCGTACACACCCACACACAACGCAACACAAACCCGTCTTTATTGCCACGGAAGAGAGGTGATCTTCGCGCTGCCCGCGCTGCAGCTGCATCTGCGCACGCAGCACCGGCAGCCGCGCACGCACCCCGCCGACCACGGTGCGTATACACCCACACACAACGCAACACAAACCCGCCTTTATTGCCACGGAAGAGAGGTGATCTTCGCGCTGCCCGCGCTGCAGCTGCATCTGCGCACGCAGCACCGGCAGCCGCGCACGCACCCCGCCGACCACGGTGCGTATACACCCACACACAACGCAACACAAACCCGCCTTTATTGCCACGGAAGAGAGGTGATCTTCGCGCTGCCCGCGCTGCAGCTGCATCTGCGCACGCAGCACCGGCAGCCGCGCACGCACCCCGCCGACCACGGTGCGTATACACCCACACACAACGCAACACAAACCCGCCTTTATTGCCACGGAAGAGAGGTGATCTTCGCGCTGCCCGCGCTGCAGCTGCATCTGCGCACGCAGCACCGGCAGCCGCGCACGCACCCCGCCGACCACGGTGCGTATACACCCACACACAACGCAACACAAACCCGCCTTTATTGCCACGGAAGAGAGGTGATCTTCGCGCTGCCCGCGCTGCAGCTGCATCTGCGCACGCAGCACCGGCAGCCGCGCACGCACCCCGCCGACCACGGTGCGTATACACCCACACACAACGCAACACAAACCCGCCTTTATTGCCACGGAAGAGAGGTGATCTTCGCGCTGCCCGCGCTGCAGCTGCATCTGCGCACGCAGCACCGGCAGCCGCGCACGCACCCCGCCGACCACGGTGCGTATACACCCACACACAACGCAACACAAACCCGCCTTTATTGCCACGGAAGAGAGGTGATCTTCGCGCTGCCCGCGCTGCAGCTGCATCTGCGCACGCAGCACCGGCAGCCGCGCACGCACCCCGCCGACCACGGTGCGTATACACCCACACACAACGCAACACAAACCCGCCTTTATTGCCACGGAAGAGAGGTGATCTTCGCGCTGCCCGCGCTGCAGCTGCATCTGCGCACGCAGCACCGGCAGCCGCGCACGCACCCCGCCGACCACGGTGCGTACACACCCACACACAACGCAACACAAACCCGTCTTTATTGCCACGGAAGAGAGGTGATCTTCGCGCTGCCCGCGCTGCAGCTGCATCTGCGCACGCAGCACCGGCAGCCGCGCACGCACCCCGCCGACCACGGTGCGTACACACCCACACACAACGCAACACAAACCCGTCTTTATTGCCACGGAAGAGAGGTGATCTTCGCGCTGCAGCTGCATCTGCGCACGCAGCACCGGCAGCCGCGCACGCACCCCGCCGACCACGGTGCGTACACACCCACACACAACGCAACACAAACCCGTCTTTATTGCCACGGAAGAGAGGTGATCTTCGCGCTGCCCGCGCTGCAGCTGCATCTGCGCACGCAGCACCGGCAGCCGCGCACGCACCCCGCCGACCACGGTGCGTATACACCCACACACAACGCAACACAAACCCGCCTTTATTGCCACGGAAGAGAGGTGATCTTCGCGCTGCCCGCGCTGCAGCTGCATCTGCGCACGCAGCACCGGCAGCCGCGCACGCACCCCGCCGACCACGGTGCGTATACACCCACACACAACGCAACACAAACCCGCCTTTATTGCCACGGAAGAGAGGTGATCTTCGCGCTGCCCGCGCTGCAGCTGCATCTGCGCACGCAGCACCGGCAGCCGCGCACGCACCCCGCCGACCACGGTGCGTATACACCCACACACAACGCAACACAAACCCGCCTTTATTGCCACGGAAGAGAGGTGATCTTCGCGCTGCCCGCGCTGCAGCTGCATCTGCGCACGCAGCACCGGCAGCCGCGCACGCACCCCGCCGACCACGGTGCGTATACACCCACACACAACGCAACACAAACCCGCCTTTATTGCCACGGAAGAGAGGTGATCTTCGCGCTGCCCGCGCTGCAGCTGCATCTGCGCACGCAGCACCGGCAGCCGCGCACGCACCCCGCCGACCACGGTGCGTATACACCCACACACAACGCAACACAAACCCGCCTTTATTGCCACGGAAGAGAGGTGATCTTCGCGCTGCCCGCGCTGCAGCTGCATCTGCGCACGCAGCACCGGCAGCCGCGCACGCACCCCGCCGACCACGGTGCGTATACACCCACACACAACGCAACACAAACCCGCCTTTATTGCCACGGAAGAGAGGTGATCTTCGCGCTGCCCGCGCTGCAGCTGCATCTGCGCACGCAGCACCGGCAGCCGCGCACGCACCCCGCCGACCACGGTGCGTATACACCCACACACAACGCAACACAAACCCGCCTTTATTGCCACGGAAGAGAGGTGATCTTCGCGCTGCCCGCGCTGCAGCTGCATCTGCGCACGCAGCACCGGCAGCCGCGCACGCACCCCGCCGACCACGGTGCGTATACACCCACACACAACGCAACACAAACCCGCCTTTATTGCCACGGAAGAGAGGTGATCTTCGCGCTGCCCGCGCTGCAGCTGCATCTGCGCACGCAGCACCGGCAGCCGCGCACGCACCCCGCCGACCACGGTGCGTATACACCCACACACAACGCAACACAAACCCGTCCTTATTGCCACGGAAGAGAGGTGATCTTCGCGCTGCCCGCGCTGCAGCTGCATCTGCGCACGCAGCACCGGCAGCCGCGCACGCACCCCGCCGACCACGGTGCGTACACACCCACACACAACGCAACACAAACCCGTCTTTATTGCCACGGAAGAGAGGTGATCTTCGCGCTGCCCGCGCTGCAGCTGCATCTGCGCACGCAGCACCGGCAGCCGCGCACGCACCCCGCCGACCACGGTGCGTACACACCCACACACAACGCAACACAAACCCGTCTTTATTGCCACGGAAGAGAGGTGATCTTCGCGCTGCAGCTGCATCTGCGCACGCAGCACCGGCAGCCGCGCACGCACCCCGCCGACCACGGTGCGTACACACCCACACACAACGCAACACAAACCCGTCTTTATTGCCACGGAAGAGAGGTGATCTTCGCGCTGCCCGCGCTGCAGCTGCATCTGCGCACGCAGCACCGGCAGCCGCGCACGCACCCCGCCGACCACGGTGCGTATACACCCACACACAACGCAACACAAACCCGCCTTTATTGCCACGGAAGAGAGGTGATCTTCGCGCTGCCCGCGCTGCAGCTGCATCTGCGCACGCAGCACCGGCAGCCGCGCACGCACCCCGCCGACCACGGTGCGTATACACCCACACACAACGCAACACAAACCCGCCTTTATTGCCACGGAAGAGAGGTGATCTTCGCGCTGCCCGCGCTGCAGCTGCATCTGCGCACGCAGCACCGGCAGCCGCGCACGCACCCCGCCGACCACGGTGCGTATACACCCACACACAACGCAACACAAACCCGTCCTTATTGCCACGGAAGAGAGGTGATCTTCGCGCTGCCCGCGCTGCAGCTGCATCTGCGCACGCAGCACCGGCAGCCGCGCACGCACCCCGCCGACCACGGTGCGTACACACCCACACACAACGCAACACAAACCCGTCTTTATTGCCACGGAAGAGAGGTGATCTTCGCGCTGCCCGCGCTGCAGCTGCATCTGCGCACGCAGCACCGGCAGCCGCGCACGCACCCCGCCGACCACGGTGCGTACACACCCACACACAACGCAACACAAACCCGTCTTTATTGCCACGGAAGAGAGGTGATCTTCGCGCTGCAGCTGCATCTGCGCACGCAGCACCGGCAGCCGCGCACGCACCCCGCCGACCACGGTGCGTACACACCCACACACAACGCAACACAAACCCGTCTTTATTGCCACGGAAGAGAGGTGATCTTCGCGCTGCCCGCGCTGCAGCTGCATCTGCGCACGCAGCACCGGCAGCCGCGCACGCACCCCGCCGACCACGGTGCGTATACACCCACACACAACGCAACACAAACCCGCCTTTATTGCCACGGAAGAGAGGTGATCTTCGCGCTGCCCGCGCTGCAGCTGCATCTGCGCACGCAGCACCGGCAGCCGCGCACGCACCCCGCCGACCACGGTGCGTATACACCCACACACAACGCAACACAAACCCGCCTTTATTGCCACGGAAGAGAGGTGATCTTCGCGCTGCCCGCGCTGCAGCTGCATCTGCGCACGCAGCACCGGCAGCCGCGCACGCACCCCGCCGACCACGGTGCGTATACACCCACACACAACGCAACACAAACCCGTCCTTATTGCCACGGAAGAGAGGTGATCTTCGCGCTGCCCGCGCTGCAGCTGCATCTGCGCACGCAGCACCGGCAGCCGCGCACGCACCCCGCCGACCACGGTGCGTACACACCCACACACAACGCAACACAAACCCGTCTTTATTGCCACGGAAGAGAGGTGATCTTCGCGCTGCCCGCGCTGCAGCTGCATCTGCGCACGCAGCACCGGCAGCCGCGCACGCACCCCGCCGACCACGGTGCGTACACACCCACACACAACGCAACACAAACCCGTCTTTATTGCCACGGAAGAGAGGTGATCTTCGCGCTGCAGCTGCATCTGCGCACGCAGCACCGGCAGCCGCGCACGCACCCCGCCGACCACGGTGCGTACACACCCACACACAACGCAACACAAACCCGTCTTTATTGCCACGGAAGAGAGGTGATCTTCGCGCTGCCCGCGCTGCAGCTGCATCTGCGCACGCAGCACCGGCAGCCGCGCACGCACCCCGCCGACCACGGTGCGTACACACCCACACACAACGCAACACAAACCCGTCTTTATTGCCACGGAAGAGAGGTGATCTTCGCGCTGCCCGCGCTGCAGCTGCATCTGCGCACGCAGCACCGGCAGCCGCGCACGCACCCCGCCGACCACGGTGCGTACACACCCACACACAACGCAACACAAACCCGTCTTTATTGCCACGGAAGAGAGGTGATCTTCGCGCTGCCCGCGCTGCAGCTGCATCTGCGCACGCAGCACCGGCAGCCGCGCACGCACCCCGCCGACCACGGTGCGTACACACCCACACACAACGCAACACAAACCCGTCTTTATTGCCACGGAAGAGAGGTGATCTTCGCGCTGCCCGCGCTGCAGCTGCATCTGCGCACGCAGCACCGGCAGCCGCGCACGCACCCCGCCGACCACGGTGCGTACACACCCACACACAACGCAACACAAACCCGTCTTTATTGCCACGGAAGAGAGGTGATCTTCGCGCTGCCCGCGCTGCAGCTGCATCTGCGCACGCAGCACCGGCAGCCGCGCACGCACCCCGCCGACCACGGTGCGTACACACCCACACACAACGCAACACAAACCCGTCTTTATTGCCACGGAAGAGAGGTGATCTTCGCGCTGCCCGCGCTGCAGCTGCATCTGCGCACGCAGCACCGGCAGCCGCGCACGCACCCCGCCGACCACGGTGCGTACACACCCACACACAACGCAACACAAACCCGTCTTTATTGCCACGGAAGAGAGGTGATCTTCGCGCTGCCCGCGCTGCAGCTGCATCTGCGCACGCAGCACCGGCAGCCGCGCACGCACCCCGCCGACCACGGTGCGTACACACCCACACACAACGCAACACAAACCCGTCTTTATTGCCACGGAAGAGAGGTGATCTTCGCGCTGCCCGCGCTGCAGCTGCATCTGCGCACGCAGCACCGGCAGCCGCGCACGCACCCCGCCGACCACGGTGCGTACACACCCACACACAACGCAACACAAACCCGTCTTTATTGCCACGGAAGAGAGGTGATCTTCGCGCTGCCCGCGCTGCAGCTGCATCTGCGCACGCAGCACCGGCAGCCGCGCACGCACCCCGCCGACCACGGTGCGTACACACCCACACACAACGCAACACAAACCCGTCTTTATTGCCACGGAAGAGAGGTGATCTTCGCGCTGCCCGCGCTGCAGCTGCATCTGCGCACGCAGCACCGGCAGCCGCGCACGCACCCCGCCGACCACGGTGCGTACACACCCACACACAACGCAACACAAACCCGTCTTTATTGCCACGGAAGAGAGGTGATCTTCGCGCTGCCCGCGCTGCAGCTGCATCTGCGCACGCAGCACCGGCAGCCGCGCACGCACCCCGCCGACCACGGTGCGTACACACCCACACACAACGCAACACAAACCCGTCTTTATTGCCACGGAAGAGAGGTGATCTTCGCGCTGCCCGCGCTGCAGCTGCATCTGCGCACGCAGCACCGGCAGCCGCGCACGCACCCCGCCGACCACGGTGCGTATACACCCACACACAACGCAACACAAACCCGTCCTTATTGCCACGGAAGAGAGGTGATCTTCGCGCTGCCCGCGCTGCAGCTGCATCTGCGCACGCAGCACCGGCAGCCGCGCACGCACCCCGCCGACCACGGTGCGTACACACCCACACACAACGCAACACAAACCCGTCTTTATTGCCACGGAAGAGAGGTGATCTTCGCGCTGCCCGCGCTGCAGCTGCATCTGCGCACGCAGCACCGGCAGCAAAATTAGACATTATATACCAAGGGCGATAAAAGAAAGAATGTATCAGACCGCAAGTATTCGATATGATAACTATGCGATTGGAGGCCTTCTTTTTAGGATAGGTAGGATTAGTTTAGTGTTACGTTTTGTCAAATAGCACGACTAATATTACTATTATTATCTTTACCCATGACGATAAATCAGTATTACATACATGCGACCGATGACACCTGACCCACATTGTCTGAATACCGAATCTTTTTCATATACCAATACTAATGTACATACATACATACATAAATCACGCCTTCGGGGTGGGCAGAGGTGAACTAGCATCCACGTTTCGCCAATTATGTTAGGTCCCATGTAATAGGTGGCGAGCCTATTCCCATTTATCGGGCGCAAAAGTCGCAGTACATTGCTATTGCTAGGTGGTATAAGAGGAACGCTGCTGCCCATTCCTCATCGCTGATTTATCCTTAGTCGCTTTGTACGACACCCACGGGACAGATTTGGGGTGGTGACAATTGTATTCTACTCTGCCGTCGTCACACGGCTAATACTAATGTACGCTATACAAAACCTGTCACAGATCCCAAGGCTGTGGTGGAGTGCAGCTTCATCACGGAGTTCAGGGACCACATCTTCGTCTCCGTGGACGCGGAGGCGTTCCTGTTCCTCCATGACCTTATCTCGTCCTACATCAGCGAGAAAGACAGAGTCGTGAGTTCAAAAAGTTCTTTAAAACTTCTTAGCGCTTTCATCCTCGCTTAAAATTGAGTCAGTTTGCATAAAAAAATACTTTTACTTAATTGTTTTATACCTTTGGATAGTATTTTTTTATTAATAATTTTTGAAAATTTTATTGACTAACAAATGGTAGATTTTCCATCAAGTGCACAAAACAAATCATTTTTGTCCGAGATTCGGCTCGGGCTGATAGTAATGTCGAGGATAAAAATGGTTTTGTGGACGAGTTAGAAACTCTGCTTTTCACTTCGATTGCGAGGAAGTAAAACAGCAATTTATTTTACCATTTCTTATAATTCAAACTAAAATTAGTACAGTTTTGAATACTTGTTTTACAGTTGAAATTGATTTTTCCATTGATATTAGGCCTGGGCTGCAGACATATACAGCCAAGTATTAAATTATTTTGAAATAATAATTTTCTTATATTAATTTAATACTTACCGTACCTACTTGAATTAAAATTTTAATATCTTTTATGTCTTAAAAACACATTAGGCAAATAAATTTAAGTAAATATTAAAAAATAACAAATTCTATCTCTGAATTTCTTATTGAGTTTGGCAGCATAGCTCATTTTCTTTGCCTTAATATAGATACTTTTATGATTAGATACGTTAATGCTCTAGAGCACAATTCGATTTTGTGCAGCCTATATCCTGCACAAACAAGCACATTCAGAGCATGAGAAGTGAAAACATATAATAATGTTTTCAGTACAGTAGTTTTCATAAAAAAACATCAAAAGTTTTCTAAGAAAGTCATGTGTATGCTTTACGGTTTCAAGTTTGCACTGTAACGTTGAAATATCTGTGAGATTTTCGTACGAAGATACATTTGCCTTCAAAGCCACAATAGATGGCTTTCTACGGTAATTTACATAATACCCGTTTTTGTTTTAAATACGGCACATTGTAGCAAAATGTAGTGTGTCAAGTGACTCGAGCGAAAGCGACACACTATAGTTCGTAAAATGTAACTTGATCGCTGTGACAGCAAGCAACAAATATCAAAGTGCCATCAAGTGTGTAAAAGGATAAACAGGAATGTGTATGAGTATGACAGGTGTCCTATCAATCAATCTAATGTACGTTTTCTCATTGTGGCAGATGTCGGCGGGCGGGCGCCTGGCGGGCGCGGGGGCGAGCCTGGCGGGGGCGGCGGGGGGCGAGGGGGGGCACGCGCCGCAGGACCACCGCCACTACGAGTGCCCCACGTGGCACCTGGAGCCCACTGTGCGGTCGGTACTAGTTTGACCCCTCTAAACACACACTTTTCTATACAGGGTTAATAGCGATGATGACACCAACAGAGGATCACTGAAATAATGATTTATAATAATTTAAAATAAGGAAACTCGATAGAAAATCACCTGTTCTAAAATTGTACTTGTGATTAATATTTATTCTATAAGAATACAAAATTTAGCAATCCGCCGTGTTTGACCAGGCGTCGCGTGACGTCACTATTTTTATGACATTTTGTTTGACAATGAAAATCAGTCTTTATTAAAGAAACTGGCATGTTTTATGTTGACGCCATTGCTGTTTTGGCGTTTTTTTTACACAAATATAATTTATTTTGGGTAAAATACACACGTAAAAACCACGTGGTGTAGTACCAGCAACCTCGCAGGACTAGAAAGCTAACATCATTAACAAGAATGTTTGTTCTACTTTCATACAAACATCAATATTGATTTTATTCACAACTCGAATGTTAATAGCTCTATACTATTGTATAGCGCGCGATCGCATCAATTTTATTCGTACGTTCGTTTTCAATTATTAAGCTTTTTAACCCGCGATGGTCAGATTTATCTGTTAAGCAAAAAGTTTGTATCGTATTTAGTGGACTGTACGTCTTATCAAAAATTTGTGAATGTCGATTGTCATCACTCAAAAAGTGGGGAAAGGTCTCTTAAGAACATTTCGCGTGGCAGCAAGGGATCTGGTAGCTGCCCTTAATCTTCATCCCAAATTTTTTATGTATAATGTTCGAATATAAAATCAAGAGTATAGTCCGACAAGTTCGTGCGCGACCCTCCTGTGTTACGAGACGGTGGCGGGGACGGGGCACAGTAGATGCTAGCGAGAGCGGGTGGGGCGGATAGGAGCGAGTTCTCCCTCCTCCCCGCATCACTCGTCCCCGCCACCGCCCCTCATACCGCAGGAAGGTCGCGCACGAAGTTGTCGGACTATACTATTTTTTTATTTTAACCTTATACAGGGTGGGAAGTTGAGACTACAACAGAGGGATATGTTGCAGGCTGCTGTCGTGGGCGGGCAACTCGATCGAGCCGTACGGCGTGGACTACATCCTGCAGAAGCTGGGCTTCCGGCACGCGCGCACCACCATCCCCAAGTGGCTGCAGCGCGGCGCGCTCGACCCGCTCGACTCGCTGCTGGCGCTCGCGCTGCGCCGGCTCGTGGCGCTCGTGCCGCGCCGTGCGCCCCCGCCCTAGGCCCAGCCGGCCGGGTGTCTGCTCGCTAAGCGCATGGGAGGTACAGTGCTCGACTCGCTGCTGGCGCTCGCGCTGCGCCGGCTCGTGGCGCTCGTGCCGCGCCGGGCGCCCCCGCCCTAGGCCCAGCTGGCCGGGTGTCTGCTCGCTAAGCGCATGGTAGGTACAGTGCTCTGGCCGTACATTCTATAGGGCTCTAACATTTATACAATGTTCAAATAAAAATCCCTTTGCCAACTACACTCAAGAAACGTCAACCTGTACTCCTAGCACACGTACGAAAAGAATGTCTTTGGAAACAGTTTTTTTAGTGATATTTCTGTCAAATATCGCGATACCAAAATATGGTGCGCTTTAAAACTTTCGTTTGGTAGGTAATTACTTAGAGAGTAGACGCCCGGTTTAGTGCGTATAAGCCAAAAAATAACCACCGAATTTGTGCCGCCTCGTGGCTAGCACGCTCGCTGGCCAGCGACGGCTGACGCTATCGAATATATAGCCAACAGTAGCGTCAGTAATTAGTATTTAAGAACACGTAGGATTGAATAGCCCACTCGGTGTCTAAGGACGCTTTAAGGTCAACGCTCATAAGAGCCATCCGGCATCCGCACCGCCTCGTCCCTCAGCGGCCACTCGTTGTCGGCAAGTGGTTCAATGGTGGACGGCTCGTGGTCAACCAATGGACCTTACGTCACTAAAATCATTAAATCAAAAATCAAATCATATTTTTATTCTTTGATCAGTCTTTATTTATCAATTTTGAAAGCAATAACCATACGTTTGACATGTTGGAAATAAAGGCTAGAATGACGGGTGGGCCACTCGCTGACTGCGCGCTTACAACCGGGGCGATCCGGGACGCTACAAAGTTATCATTACTTATCAATCAATAAAGTCCATATAAATAATAATGATAATGAATAATGATAAACGGAACGAGGCGAGGCGATGTAGGTAGCTTTAATGAGCTGTAACCTTTAAACCCTATGCGGTTGACAAAGTTAATGCTTATAGCATTAGAGCTGTCACTCGTCTTGCAAAGAAGGTGACGTTGATCTCAAATACTGACAAGATCCATTAACGTTATAATCAAACAATATATTTCCCAAAGATTTTGGTGGTTAGAAAAAGAATTTCGAAAAATTATAGTCTTGACAGTGTCTTGGTTGGCGGAGCGGTCAGGCACCTGCCCGGATAGCAGTGGACGCGGGTTCGATTCCCGTATCAAGACCATAATTTTTCGAAATTCTTTTTCTGACCACCAAAACCTTTGTACTAATTTTTATAACATTTATATAATGTTAAAATTAAAAACGAATAATAGATTTCCCAATAATAATGTTAGTTACACATTATATCGTTTTTATTTGAATGTCAATAAAACCAAATTAGGTGCATTGGGGCAGTTCCGAATGAATTTATACAAAGTGAAGAAATTTATACTATATTGTTTTACATCTAGTTATTGAATATAATAATAGTAAATCGATATTAGAATTATAATGTCGTTTGTGGTTTTTCAAAAGTGTAGGATTCTATTTTTGGACAGGATTGGTAATCCGAATTAAGATGAGGTAATTTTTGAATATCCTAGTTGTTGATATTATTGGATTTTAACTGAAGCTGTATATTTCTTTATCATTTCCTCTTTGGCCACCCACTAATCACAGCCAGATTTCCATTATTCTATCAAACATAGGGAAATTCTGTTCGCCAGCTGTGGGAACAATAGAGGGGTGGTGATAAACTCCTTAGTCTAAAATAGCCTAAAAATATATCATTGCAATTTGCAGAATATTGGAATTTTCGGGATAACCCCAATGCACCTTATATGTACTGGAATGATAACGATAATAAAATTAAATAGCGAAGTACCAATAAATTAGGGACTTCGTTGACAATCTATACTATTGAAAATTATTTAATTTAGTAAATTATGCTCGGTATATAGACGGTTTGAAATGTCTTCGAGTAATGAAATAACTTATATTAGAAAAAATTTTTTTCCTGTACGTACGAATGTATACCAAATGATTAGGCAATTTTGGAAAGTTTAACTAATTATTATATTTAGTGAAATTTACCGAAGGAAAAACAATGTCTTATTTTAAGTATATTTAATTATTGATTTATTAATTTTTAATAGAGGACCATGACAGGCAGGTCTGACGTCACTGCCGTAATAGTTTTCTATGAACCAAACTTATTGTTGGAATGGTTGATACTCAATTTACATCAGCGCGAAATAGTTGTTTGCATATTCAGTGTGTTTTATAAGTATTTTTCAGGGGTTTCAATAGCCTGATTTAGACCAGTAACATAAATATATCCCCGGTGACTTGCGCGTAGTGAATCAATTTGTCATTCCGAGCTAATGTAAATTGATCCTTAAGGTTAGAGCTTTATTTTCAGTTGGTATTTTAAAGTCTACATTTCCTTAGGTCAGGACATAAATACATGATTCTGGAAGTGGAAGGAAGTCACATAGTAAATTTATCATCATCTTCCTTTCCTGTTCCCAGTCGACGCAGTATGTTTACTATCCTATTCATTTCGGTCAGACGCCAGCAAGCCATCCACCATCTTTGATTCATATCATCCGTCTCACCAGAAAGGTGCTAGTGATTAATGAATGTATAGAAAAGTCACTGGTCCATTTCGGAAGACCGATGAACGGAGAGAGTGATTAGGATGACAACATTCCAATCCATACTGTTCAGTTTTGGCTTAGGTTTTACAGGCGGCCGCCTTTCTGACACCTACCCTATTTGGGTGCGCTGTTGTTGGTGGTCTGCCCTCCACCATTCGGATTACATAATTATTCCTAGTATTAATAAGGTTTACTCTAGTTAACTAATTGATATTCCATTAAAAGTATAGTCTATTTTAATAGAACTGTCCTATTTGTTCAATTTTAGACACTTTTCTACTTTCCCAGTACCTTATTCAACATTAAGTGTAGGTACAGGCTATATTGATAATTGTTAACGTGAATCAGTATATATTATTAAAGTGAGGCAGTTTTACTGTTCGCTTTGACCTCTGCGTATCACTTATCACTTTAAATATTTGTGGTTTGGCTTTAGGTTAACTCCTAACTTCATGGTGTTTAAATTGTACTAGGTATTAATTAGTATTGATAATCTTTAAAGGTGAAAGGAAGGTGATAGAATGTTTTATATGCGAAAGATTTTCTTCATTATTCTTACACTCAGTAACGCAGCTTTCCGGTTATCGTTCTATCATACATTTTATTTGATCTTTTTGATTTTGATCACATTTATACTTACTGTTTGTTAAGGCAAATAAAAATGATTTATTTGTTTGTGTCCTAAACAAATAAAAATTTTAAATGTTATTATTACTGTGATAAGAGTGCTGAAGATAATTGTAATAAATTAAGCTAAAATTGAAGTACGCGTTCAAGTTGGTTTCATTGAAGAATACTTTATATTTTCTTATTAAAAATTGACAAAATGCTTGCACTGAAAACATAATTATAATTTTGTATATCTCGCGATAAGATATCAGAATTATTCGCAGTATGATTATTAGGCGACTGAACGCTCCTCAATTGTAGCCTATTATAGAGAATAAAAAATATAATTTTATACCAAAAATGTAGTGATTGTACAGTGAACAGCGTGTCAAGTTACACCAAAATGTAAAATTTTCTCAATCGACCTTGTACTTTACTGCAAACAAGTTAAGGTTGACAATCGATTAAAGAAATTTGACAGTTTGCGGTAGTTTGAAGTGCCGTTGGCAGTACTTAACAGTCTGTCGGTTAAATGTTAGCTTTACGTCGAGCTCTGTGTGTATTTATATTTATTTCTGGTGGTAAGTTTGGTGGCAGTTCCCATCACATTGTAACATATTATGGAGGATTTTATTAATATTTTATGTCATTATTCGATCAGCATAAGAAGAATTAACAGAATTTTTATAATGTTTACATAATTTGTGATGGAAATATTCTGTGATCGTTAAATTAGTTGAACCTTTTGATAATATTTAATTATGTTTATTAACTGGTCGAGGCAGCTCGCTCGTGTATTTCAAATAAATATTAGATATCTACCGCCCACCAACCTGCAATGGTGCTATCAATATTGTCAGGTTCTCACACATAGTAGTCTCTGTTAGTGAAATTGAAAACTGTTGTGTAAACATTCCCACGTGAATTCAATAATAAATAATTATTATGACATTGTAGCCTTAAAAAATAATTAAATTTTTGGCGATAAATAGTTAAATATTTGCCAGTATGTTGCGAGTGCACTCTATTATTTTGTATATTGCTATTTTTATGAGAATCGTTATAGTGTATCAAGCTTCCGTGTAATATTTTATTATGAAGAATGATTTGTACATAATTGAAGTGATATGTATATGATTAAAGGTATAAAAATGTATTTGTTGTTTTTTTACCGCAGCTGAGGCGGAAAAAGCCACTATAAAGCCAAGTGGCAACCGATACTTTAATTTCTATCGAACAAATGTCATTGACACTAAAGTCGCCATATTGTTTTCTATCTAAACGTCAGTTGCCGACAAGTTTATTGACTAACATGAGTTACACCCAACCTCAATCTGGACACATTTATTATTTACTATATCAAATGGGGGAAAAAACTAAAATTGATACATCAAAATAGTTTAATGAATATATTAAATTATTCTTACAAGAACAAAAAGTGCATAACAAAACATTTAACATAAATAATATTAATTTTGGAGTATTGTATTAAAATCTTAAAACTAACAATAAGAGCAACGCCGGCGAAGTATGTTATATAACTGGGATAAAAAAGTTGATTAATTATTTTGGAGTCAGGTTGAATCGGAACGAATCTTGCTGTCAACTTAACAATAAAACTTAACACAAGTATCCTACGGACTTTTCAGGAATGTTCCCGAGATTGTACTGAACAGTCTTATCTTCTATTGCAACATGCATTTGTGCAAACAATATGGCTATACGCAATACACTCGCTAAGATTTTAATATAACAAAAGATAATATCTTTTTTATTATAATATTTTTGTAGGCTATATAGTAGCACTCTCTCTAAATATTATGCTCATAATCCAACTGCATTCACTTTAATGGATACTCTGTGATCATATTAATTATATTCGTACCGCGAATCAATGTCGGTTTTATTTACTGTTTTTCATTTAGGCAACGAAGGTAACTGCATCTAAAGACAATTACGAAGCTCCAACTTTAATCTTAGCGAGTGGATTTAGAAATGGTGCTGGATTACACAATACATTATCATTACATTACACTAACATTAACTTATCAAGCCCAAGAGGATCTTTGACAGCAATATTTATTGATGTTATATTTGCTAACTTTTTAAATATGGCAATACAAGGGCACAATATAATTATAATAGGGCAGCAGCCGCTATAAGCTAGGCGTTAAGTGCCGTAACCCGAGTGCCATGTGATGACTGTAGAGGGGGATTGGCCAATCTATTCCAACGAATTAAATACAAATATAATTTTTTGACAACTACCCACGTTACATTTGACACGACGGTCGCCATGTTGTTTTCCTGTAATACATCAGTTTTATACATTTGTATTCTATTCGTTCGAATAGGCCACGTTATGTCTGGAAGGTCTTGTATTCAACTATGCGTTCGATAGATTGACCAATTGGCTAATGGGGCTGGGCGGAATACATTTATCCCCACCGCCAATCTCCAGCGGATGTCGTACAAGGCGACGACGAGTTAAATAGAAACAGTGATAAGGAATGAGCAGCATCGTTAATGTTATACCACCCAGCAAACATATTGGCTCTAACATTGGTGGCAAAACACAACTTCGGCCGTTACTAATCTGACGTACACTGGCAGGCAATTAAATATACAGCAGCATATTGCGAACTGCAGGGTTACTATGTAAGCCGATTGCTATTGTTTCTGTCTACCTGTCTGAATAAATGCTTATCTTTACCGCACATCAAAATGATTATTCTCCAATACTCTAAGACAAAATGCTGTATGCCAATATAAACAGTTAATAAATAACGTTCATATCACAGCGCATATCAAAAAGTAGTTAAACAGAAGTCATTAATTAAAATAATTTATTAGACCTTGAATAAAATTTATAACTTTCACAAACGAATATACAATCAAAATAAAATGTCATAAAGGACTTATACAACAACACATTTTTAATTTACTAGCGTAATACTTACATAACCTAAAAAGTTACCTAGATATTGAAAACAAGCTTTAAATGTGGTATCAATAAAAGTAATTTGCAAATGATTAGTTACCGAATTAATTAGCACTCAACCAAGCACTTCCGAAACGACTTCACATGAAATCCGATTTTATAGTAAAAATATTAATCTTACATATTTTACAACTATGGAATTTGTACATTTACATTGCGACCGTTTGTAGAATGCGTTTTTGAAAGATCCTGCCAGTTTTTTATGTCGACAGAATAAGAGTTTATTATCGATTGTCGCCTTTCGAATACTGAAAACGGATACCTTACTCAGTACACTTAAGAAACTGACAGCACCTGTCAAAAACGCATCTTCTCAGCGGCCAAGCCATACATGTCATTCTACTTATTTGCTGCCTAGGTAGATTGGATTATAAAATAGCAAAGCACCACTTTCAAACATTGCCCTTAAGAAATCCGTCTCCGTATAAAAATCAATGGTTCCCGCCGCGGCTTGAAGCTAGCTACGGCCCAAACGGCTTAGTGGATAGAGAAGTTCTGTGTGAAATCGTACTCAATGGTGGGGATGACTGTCTGCACGAACTTCAGGAACACGATCAGGTACGAGTGGACACCCATCTCGCCACCGCTTTCCGTCACCGTTTCGATAATCTTCTTCATCACTTCTGCGTGCCTGGTGACGTAAAAAGGTTGTAGGTAACCCAAACATGTAGCTCGGTCTGCTATAGCGTGCTATAAGCTAAGAAATGTTCGCTAAGGTCGATTATATGATACATAGATCACGCCTATATCCACGAAGGTTAGGCAGAGGTGAACACCCACATTCCGCCAATTAGGTTAGGTCCCATGTAATAGGTGGCGAGGTCACCACATGGTCATAGGAAGGATGGCCAAAAATGTATGGTCTCGAGTTCCTCCGTGCTTGGGAAGCCACGTTAAGCTATTGGTCCCGGCTGCATCAGCTGACTTTAATACCACGCTGGGTTAGTGGTTGGTGGGCTAAGGCCCATTTTCCGTACATACTTCTATCCATAGGGAAAGCCTGTGCCCCAGAAGTGGGTATCTGTTTACTGTTTCTAATACAGATTAAAAAATTCTATCTACGGTTTGGTCTGTAAATTTTTTGATAACGTAATTACCTCTTAATATAATATGACGCCGATTGTACAAATAGCAAACAATGCAAAATTATCTTTGCAAACAATCTATTTTTACACCAAGTAAACAAAGTTACATTGTACGAGTACACGGTGATTTATCGATGCGCATTACATCTTTCACCTTTAATCTATTTTCACTACATTGCTCACGAATAACGCAATTATCTTTTGCGATTTCATACTGTAAATAAATCGGGAACGGGAACAAGTGTGACCACTTGTAAAGATAAATTATTCCATATTTCAATATTGACAAATAACTTAAAGTCACAAGTGTTTCTGACATTTATGACTTTTTATACTAGACAGGAAAGCTCTTGGCCTTCATCACATGATGGCACGATACATAAGGGCTGAAGATGTAATCGAACTCTTTGGGATTCGAGATAATTATTTGGAAAAAGATTTGAGAGCGTTAAGGAGCATGGCTGGAGTACCTATACCTGGTACTCCAGCCAGCCATGCATAAGGCTGAGCGATCGATTATACAACAGTGTGATAAGAGAAAGGTGTGGTTTGAAAGAAGGCGTAATGATGGTTTGATCACGTCGAAAGAATGAATGAAAGAAGAATGACAAAAAGGATTTATATGGCGGAAGTGAATGGAGAAATGGGACGGGGAAGGCCTAGGCGGATAGGTACTCTATGAAAGATAAACAAATTGAAAGTCTATTAAAAAGGGGCCAGGTTAAAGAGTAGGTTCCCGAAACCCACGGGCATGCATGAAGACTGATGAGATCGGATGAAGTATGTAAAGTGAAAGAAGTATGTAAGTGTCGTAGCAAGTGGAAAGAAGTGATCTCTGCCTACCTCTGTGGAAGAAAGGCGTGACATATTATGTAAGTGTGTATGGAAAAAGAACTAAGCATTTGTAAAAAATTCTAGTTTTGGTGGTTACCGGCAGGGGTGTACCGAGGCCATGCTTGGCCCCGACAGGTGGGGGTGCGCCTCCATTGTGACGGTCTTCTTGGCGTGGTCCTGCGACACGTCCTCGTACATCTGATCGACGCTCAGCAGTGAGCGATTCTGAAAAGCAATAATCATAAGGATCAATATTATCTACTTCTCCCTGCCCGCAGATAGACTGGGAGTCTATCTGCGGTCGGCGCAGTATGTTTCCTCTTCCATTCATATCGGTCAGACGTCATCAAGCCATCCACTCCCTTTTGGTTCATATCATCCATCACGAAAAGGTGCTAGTTATGAATCATGTACAGAAAAGAGCCGGAACGGACCATGTCGAAAGACCGATGAATGGAGAGAGTGATTGAAATGATAACATTCCAATCCATACACTGCTCAAGGTTTTGGCTTAGGTTTTACAGCCAGCCGACTGCCGGACACCAACCCTCTTTGGGTATAAGTAATCATTTATGTCAATCTGACTGAGCCAAAATTTGTTTACATTACATGACAAGACTAATTAATGAAAGATATTAGTATCATCTTCATCACGTATCATACAATGTGGTGACGGCAGGCCAGATTAAAACTATCACCACCCCCATCTCTCCCGTGGGTGTCGTACAAGGCGACTAAGGGCAAAGACTGCGATGAGTAATGGGCAGCAGCATTTCTCATAAACCTAGCGATATACTGCAATTTGTGTGCCCGAGAGATGGCAATACCCCTCCACCTACATTACATGGAACCTAACATAATTGACGAAAAGTGGGTATTTAATTCACGTCTGCCCTTTGGTTATTTTATGTACCTATGTAGGTATGTATCCGCACTGAGCCAGCGTGGTGAGTTATGACCCATTCTTCCATCCATAGGGAAGGCCTGTGCCCCTTCAGTGGGGACATTAAAGGGCTGGTGATTATGATGATGATGTTTTCATTTTTTCTTTCTTTCTGATATAAATGTACATTAACATATTATTATATGGGTGGTCATACTTCGTCGTAGCCGATGAGCCAGAGCCGCGGAGTCTGATAGTACTTGTCGTAGGTGATGTGCAGGTCGTAGGTGCGCGTGCGCACGATTTCATCGCCATCGCCTCTCACCTTCTGGTCCGGTTTAGGTTTGTTCTCCTTGCGAAGCGCCAGGTCTGTAGACTAAATTCAATATTAATTGAATTTAAATGTAATATCTTGTTTTCACAGAGATGATCACTTCAGCCAGGCTAGCATGACCACCGATATGATTAGCCATTTATCACTTGGATGTGTCATAAATCATTGGATTTTTGCCAGTTCAAAGCGGTAAATAGCTATATCATAAAGCCTTTAAGCTATCTCCTAAGGACATAGCCATTTATAGCTTTGAACTGGCAAAAATCCAATGACTTTTACAGTTCAAAACGATAAATGGTATATCTTATTGTGTTTCGGTAGTCATGCTAGCCGGGCTGAATGGTGAAACGCGTCGCGGTCGACCTAGAAAGAGGTGACGAGACGATCTGGAGGCATACAGCAAGACATGGACGGAAGTGGCTCGGGATCGCTCGAGATAGCTGCGGGGGAAGACCTTTGCCCAGCAGTGGGATCTAGTAGGCTAACAAAACAATATCTTGTTCTTAATATTAGTTGATAAGATAAGATAAGATAAGATAATTTTATTTGCCAGAACAAGAGTATTACATTGGTTGTTAAATTAACCTGAAACAGACTTAGGTGTTGGTGTATATAAAAGTTGATACTGCTTATCAATAGTTAGGGCGGTACTCGTATTGTTTACTCAAATGTGTCTGATAACATATTACACCTTCAAAGCACTCTCTTCTACTAGACTCTTAATTTCAGAGTTCCTTAGTTAAAAAACATCTCTATATTTATAAGAAAAAAAAGAGGTAATGAAACTGTTACAATTTATTTTGAAACTTTAAAGTTTTCTCAATAATAATAAAAATATACATGTATAATAATAAAAAAAAATAGGTATAATCAAAGCGAATATTAAATATTGTGTCGTTTGGTAACTAATTGTGTCGTACAAGGTGACTAAGGGTTAAGGCCGCGATGAGCAATGGGCAGCAGCCAGCAGCATTCCTCTTATCTCACCTAGCAATATACTGCGACTTACGTGCCCGATAGGACATGGGACTTAACCTAACTGGCGAAAAGTGGGTGTCAATTCACCTCTGCATAGAATAGAGTAGATTCAGTTAAGGGAATAGAGGCATGATCTATGTATGTATGTCTGTAACACTGTATTTGAATGTAGTGCCCCTGAACTACAACATGGTTTAGGTAACTTATTGACACTTACCGGGTCCACCTCATCGAGGAGCCCGGACTCCTGGAACTGTTCCATGTCTTCGGCCTCGTCATCATCCTCATCCTCATCGTCGTCGTCATCGCCACGCGTGCCTGTCGCGTTTTCACCGTCGCTGTCGCCCGTATCGGCAGCCTCCAACGTCATCTCACAAACCTAACAGTGTTACATTATAGAACCACATTTTACTTAAGCCCAAAAAATAGTTTTCGAGATAATTTCCAAAAAAATGGGAGTTATTATTAACCAAACAACATACTTTTACCAAAGTAGATTTGTCGAAATGGACACCTTTTAAGTGAAGGAATATTTAAATTATGATTCAGTTAGCTGCCTAGAACGATAACTCATGGAACTATCACTGATAGAGGAATAATTATTAGATAGAACGGCAAGGAATCTCAAATTGTAGCACTTTACATTAAAATACCAAAATTACCCATTCATGTTAACGGATGGGAGTACTCTTTGCTAATGTTTCGTACGAAGCTAATTTATAGTAACTTAAGTCCAGGTTGGCCGAGTTGTATAGATAGACAACCGTAATATTTCCTGACATCTATTTCTTTGCACTGTTTGTATGACATACTACAGTGTCAATAGATTTATATTGACCACAATTATTGTTAATAATTTTAATATCAATTTAATATTTAAAACGACTATTACTTTCATTTGTTATTTAGGTACCTTTTCTTCTATTGCAGGTGAACCAGTATTATCATAATGGTGTGTATCCACCCAACCACCATCTGCATCATTGTCATCTTCTATAACTTTTTCTTTATCATCACAGTACTCAATCTGCAAATGTAGTACATACAGGCAACAGCACGTCAGACTACCACAAAATGTTAAATTTTCTAAATCGACTTTTGGCTCTACTTCCAGCAAGATAAAGTTGACAATCGATTGAAGAAATTTGACAGTTTTGGGTAGCCATTGACTGTACATTACAATAAGCTGAGAAAATACAAAGTAATTATGAGACTTTTTCAAATAAAAAATTAATTAATAACTTACTTTATTTTTTAACATTTATTTGAATAAATAGCATACTGGATTTTAATAGTTTTGAAAGATTATTTTTAAATAAAAACAAAAACAAATAAAATAAAACAAATCAATAATAATACAGCCAATGACTTGCTAAATTGAATCATGAGTCACCTTAATTCTGTATGACAAATGGTATTGTATTGTTTTTGCTAGTATTAAGACAAAGGAAACCTGAAAATATTTTTCTTCAGTGAATCTACCGAGCAAAATAAACATCTCAGGAAAATTATATTCTTTGTGAGTTATTGATAAAAACCTTACAATTCTACTTCCATAATACCTGTTTGCACCGCCGGTAACAGGGTACATTCCTAGTAATGAGGAATTGCTTATCAGCAGGGAGGTATGAGCGCAGCTTTGCCTCTTCTCCTTTGGCCCACTGCCAAGTTGGGCAGTGATGCACTAAGTGGTCACCGGCTGCCACAAATTCTTCTGGAGTTATGACCCCGGTTTCGTGAAATTTAGATTCCTGGATAAGCAATTTATTAATAAGAGCCACATACTATTTATTTTAAAATATAGGTACTATTTAGTGAGTCTACTAATGTACTATTTGTACTAGAACTATAAATTTAAATAACTTTGAAGTATGAAAAAGATATTTCTACATATGTTACATTAAAATATTTGTCAGAACAGTTAACAAAATCATTGTTATTTAGTAAGGCATAAATTATTCCGCCTACTTTGAGCACAGGGGTCAGATAACCAGCAACTCCCAGAGCAGTGCCTTTGACTGTATTTATCACACTTTGCATTTTAATAAACTTATCAGTTTTTTCTACAAGAATGTATTTTGTGTCCCTTTGTGTATTCTAAGGACTTATCACAATTACTATAAAAAAACGACTCGATCGAAGCAATCGACGATAATTTAAATTAATTCACGTCTTACAAAAAGAGAACACAGTCGACAAGATTACTTTGATTTACTGACTGACATTGACATTGACATTGATTGACATGACATTTGACAATGACTTGACAAGTTCCTGAATCCTGATTAGGTCCGAATTTTTCTTGGTAAAAATAATTTTTTATAAAATTGTATAAAATAAATAAATTTGAATAAAATTGTATAGTTCTTTTGGTATAAAATGAGCTTTGCATTTGTGTGAGTGCACACGGATAGTGTAAAGTGAGATGTGGCCAGCCACCGTAGCATGAGACGTGTACGACTCCATGGGGAAAAGAAAATATTTTCCACTCGCTCTAACTCCCACTAAATCCAGAGACAAGTAAGTGGTGGAGAGAGATTTTGTCCACGTCCCGTGCTAGGCCTACTACGCGGTGCGTCTGTTAACTGTCGATACTCTGCCTAGCCCTTTCCTCAGTACTACATAATCACTTATTATAGTGAAATTTTTAATCCACTTAAAAATATATGGCCAATGATTGTGACCATGCAGTAAAAGAAGAAAACGCATTTGATGGTTTTACAGATGAGACTGAAGATGAAGATTGTAGAAGAGTGGTAATTTTTTTTAAAATAAGTTATGGACTTATATAGTGTTTTACCAGACTTCGGTAAAGCTGGAGTGTTAGATTTGTGTGTATGTCCTACTTTTCCTATATACGTTCGTAACTACTCAATAACTTGCTTTCTAATAAAAAATATTTATTATTTTCTTTTTAAATATTTAATTATATTATTTTTTTCACTTAACCTACTTTTGCTTTTGAAAAGCTCATCTTATGCCAAAAGAACTATACTTCTTTGTGTTCTACTTCGTTGTGTTCTTCTTCTTTTATGAATGACAACGTGGCAATGTGCTATTCGGAACCGAAATACAAGACGTTTGCTTTGCTTGTCAATGTATGTTGTTTTGTCATAGATGTCAAAGCAAGTTGTTGACTGTTGTCACTTGTCAAGTCAACTTTATCAATTTGCTCGAATTTCTGATTTGATTGGTGGATTTCATTGAGTTGTTGTAGAGTTAACTTTCTTTTGGAATTTTGAATCAATACAATTGTAAAATTTTTTACACTAAATTTTCCTTACAATTACAATCTATCCAACGCACCTGAAACAATATGGAGGATGTTCTGGACGAAGTGGTATCTTCCGAGGATTTGCAAGTAAGTGCAAGACCTGTGCAATATTTTGTGAGTCATCATCTGCGCTGTTTCACGTGTGCCAATATTGCTAAACACTGCCTGTCCTTTGTTTTCCAGAAATTGGAGAAAATATTCCACCAACAGCTTCACGATGGCAATGTAACGCCTAAGGCGCAATTTGAGTACGCCTGGTGCTTGGTACGGAGCAAATACCCTACAGATATCAGAAAGGTGCTGATAAACATTTTTAATCAACATGTTACTGTAGCCAAGAGATTGGAAAAGAATAACTTGCTTTTCAAGTTATCTGCAGCTATAACCAATTTCAGGTAACCTGCTACATCTGACAGTAAGTTGTTTATTTTCAGGGTATCCTTTTATTAAAAGAATTATTCAACTCCCACACTGAAGGCAAGAGAGACTACCTGTTCTACCTTGCAATTGGCAATGCTAGAATAAAGGAGTACAACAAGGCACTACACTATGTCAAATTGTTCCTCGAAATAGAACCTGCAAACCAGCAGGTGCTATCATTAGAGGTGAGTGGTCTCTTTTAAATCTCAAATACCAACACAAAAATAATAATTAATTTTATGTAAGCACCTCTGACAATTGGTATTATTGCTTGATTATTGGAAGACCATTGTGGATGTTTTCAAGCATAAATCTATCATTTGTAAACCTTGTGCCTTAAAAATTATATTCAATCTTGTATTTAGTTCATAGCTCTCCTGTTTACAATGCAATTATGAATTAAAATAGCTAACCCCTGAATACAGAAACGCTACTTAAAGTTTGAGTCCTGCTTGACTTTTAAGTATTGTCAAAATTGACATTTTTCCATACAAATTTTGACAGGTACAGTCTTCTTAATTTTATAATCAGTGCTTAAATTTGAGTAGCGTTTCTGTATTCGGGGGTAGGACTAAAAGGCAGCAGTGTTCCTCTTTTATCACATAGCAATATATTGCTATTTGATTTTAATTTTAACATTATATAAATGTTAGAAAAATTATGATACGAAAAATTATGATCTTGAGATCATAATTTTTCGAAATTCTTTTTCTAACCACCAAAATCTTTGTACAAATTTTTCTAACATTTATATAATGTAAAAATTAAAATCGAATAGTTTATAAAGCAAACCAAAGTTTAACTATGCACGGTATTTGTAAAAATATCTGCTTTGGAATGTTTGAAATTTATTTCTATACTGCGAGGGTACCCATTGGCTTCCAACGTGAAGTGTGAAGGTTTGCAATACAATATATTAAGTACTGAATATATGTATAGCAATAGTATATAAGTAAATACTTTGTATGATGTAGGGATTGGTTTTTATTTAGCTAAGCACATTTTTATAGAAAAAGCTGAACA
The DNA here is from genome assembly GCA_963931975.1 of Cataclysta lemnata. Lineage (NCBI taxonomy): Eukaryota > Metazoa > Arthropoda > Insecta > Lepidoptera > Crambidae > Cataclysta > Cataclysta lemnata. Next base: position 1,089,863 of record OZ008341.1, on the reverse strand, counting down.
ATTTGAAAAAAATACTTGGCACAAGTAGTATATTTAATTGTGAAAGATGCAGATTCAATTTTACAGACTTTTTAACAGCCATAACATAAACCATTTTATTGTATATTCTTGATGTATGTATAATTTGAATCAATATTGATTAACGTAGTGTAGTGTTCACTGTAAATCTCCAAAATAAATAATGCAATAACTTGTGATTGTTATGATTTCCAGCAACAAATAAACAAGCGAATGGAGAAGGAGGGCCTAGTTGGCATGGCTGTAGCCGGTGGTGTGGTACTTGGTCTGGGAAGCCTCATAGCATTCGGTATTGCAATGGCCCACGCAAAAAAATAAAACATGTGCTCATGCTGTAAGTATTATTAGAAATATGATTCATATTATAATATAAAATTACATACAAATGAAATGAAAAATCTTACACTTTGGATATATTACGTAGGGCTGTGTCATTGTCAAAAGGTTTCCTATATTTATAATTTAAAGGTACAACCACATAAAACAATTTGGTAAACTCTTACAATATATCTTATTTTACATACTAGATTGCATAACAAAATTGAATTCTGATCAATGTTGCACACAGCTTTTACATAGAATTAGGAAATTAAGCAAAAAAGTGGGAATACAAATACATGTAGGCAATCTAATACATAATATATGCCATGTTTCTAAACTACTGAGGTTTTGCAAATATTTCATCATCATTTCTTCAAGGGATATAAATCTCAGATGTCTTTCTAAATCTGCAGTTGACAATCAGTTGTTAAATTTATCATAAATCAATAAATAACAGTCCTGAAATAATTTTTGCTTGTGCAATCAAAAAACTGACCATTTTCTTTTGTATTACAGTGTGAATGCTTTGTTGGGTGTACACTACTTCCACACAAAGAATAAATACTCTGATAAGAACTAGAGGGTTTTCTGCCCGAATTATAGCTACTTATTACTGCACTGCAGCTTTGGAAGTGTAATTAGCAAAATTGGTATATTTTGTACAAACTATTATATACATAATTATATTAATGAGGCTTTAAAAAGTTTCAGTCACATATAAAATGAATTCACACCAAAACTTTAGTTTCTGTTTTATAGTAAATAAATTTATTTATTGATTAAGTATTTTTTATGTGATATGTGAAATGTATTTATTCCTTTAGATGTAGGCACTACTTTGTAATTTAAGCTCATGGTCGAATATAAACTAAAATGTAAACACAATTTTAATTAATAAATCTTGTTTTGTTTTGGATCAATCTTTTTGTACACTTTGGATATTTTAATAATAATATAATAGACACATACATAAATCACGCCTATATCTCCAAAGGGGTAAGGAGAGGTGATCCAGCACCCACACTTCGCTAACCATGTAAAGTCCCATGTAATAGGTGGCGAGCCTATTGCCATTTATCGGGCACAAAAGTCGCAGTACATTGCTAGGTGATATAAGAGGAACGCTGCTGCCCATTTCTCATCACTGATTTATCCTTAGTCGCATTGTACGACACCCACGGGAGAGATTTAGGGAGGTGACAATTGTATTCTACTCTGCTGTCACCACACGGCTTAATATAATATAACCTAAATCGCATACTTAGTTAGCGAAATGTGGGTGTTAAATACCTACAGTTGTAGATCTTTGCTATTTAAGGGCGCTTATTTATTTGTATACAAAATTGGACCCTTATTATATTTCCGTAGATTACTCCTAATCAAACGAAAGACTAAAAATACATTTTGCGGATTGATAAAATACCTTGATTTAAATGAATAATTTTCTCATGGATTTTGGGGTCACTGTGGCTGCTTACTGTAATATTTGATATTACCACCATTTAAAATTATTATAATTAGAAACTGCTGTAAAATTTTAATTTCGTTTCAAAAACTTGTCACATTTATTGTATCAAGTTTTTTAAACACAATACCTGAAAGATGTATCAAATTTTCTCGAGTATTACTACTATATGTTTATAGTTAAGATTGATAATCGATTGAGGAAATTTGAGAGTTTTGGGTAGTCTCGATTGAAGTGCTTTTACTGTGTACTGTACTTAGTATAAAACAAACAATGTCTCAGATGGACCAAGTTATTTGGAGTGATGTAGCAGTAGGCAGAACAAAAATTAAACACACATTTTTCAAAACAATTATTTTTATTATTCTTGTAATAATAATGAAGTGAAGCGGCGTACGTCTAGTACACTAATGTACAGTAAGGCCAAGGCGTGCCCCCTGTTTGAACATAGGTAATAACATCGCTACCTTCTTGTGATGTCTAGGGTCTTTTACAGTGCGTTAATGTTTTAAATAAAATTGAAACATATGTAATATAAACACACTTGTTTTGGCGCTCATTAGCGCACCTTCAGTGGCATTTCAACAAACAGATACACAACAAAATAATCCTCCGATACAACAGAGTCCACCTCTGCATACTATAGCTATATGCAGTCAAAACCACCATTGGTTGAGTATGCCATAACAATACAGAAAACGCAACGAGATCATGAAACAAAACTGAATTAAGCGTCACAAAAATACCCAACGACATCTTAACTCAGTCCCTTTTCATTCACACACATATCTTAGTCGAAACATAACAAAATGGAAGTCTGATCCCTACTCTATGCCGGTGGTTAATTAAAGAAACTTCTCAAATCAACTAACGATTACTTGCGCACACCAACCACAGTTAATTAAGTACCTATTTGTGCTCGCTAATGCAACTAACGTTTATGTCCTGGCTGAAGCGGTTGGTCGACCGTCCATGTTCGCTGTCGAACTAATTAAATATATTCTCCATTCAAATGCTTTGAGTAAATATAGGTCACGTAATCTAATGCACAGATGCCACATCAGACATGACGGTAACAAACAATAAAGAATAATCATAAGAAAAATAATTAAAATGAGTTTTACATGAGCGGCCATGCTAATGAGGTAAAGTCATAATAAAAATATAAGTCACTAAATGCGAACTTCCAAAGTTCTTTTAGGTAACTAAAATTAAGTATATTACACAAATGCAAAGAATTAACCGTCGACTTAAAGTCCCTCTAGAGTTCCACTGGTATAATAATATCCGTACAAAGGGTCAACAACGGTACAGTGCGGCTAAGTTACATCGAGTATCTTACGTGATTAAGCTACAATATACTCACCCCCGAATACAGAAACGCTATTTAAAGTTTGAGTCCTGCTTAACATTTAAGTATTGTCAAAATTGACGTTTTTCCATACAAATTCTGACAGGTAATGTCCACTTAACTTTTTAAGCAGTCCCCTAAATTTGAGTAGCGTTTCTGTATTCGGGGGTTAATCGTCAATGACGTAAACATTAATATTGCTTACGAGGAACATGTCGATGTAACTTATTTACTTTGGCACTGTAACTATATCTGTAGTGGAGAGTGTATTCTGCAAAAATATATATAATATATAACTATTTATTTCTTAATCACAATCTGGTAACTGACTATTGGTTAATATTAATGTATAACGTGCAAATATATATGTATCTGATAGTTCTGTCATTTGAAATATTGTTAGGAGGCCTGCGTCGCAAGCCTCGCCCCTTACAAAGTACTCGCAGTCTAAACCAATTATTGTATCTAAACAAACTAATATTGAATGAAGCACTCATCTCTAAACAATTTAAACTTATATACAGTCTTAACTACTGCAACACTGTCAACAACTGTTATATTGTACGCAAACCAAACAGACCAAAGTCTCTAACACACTAAACAAAATGTTATTTATTAAGTCAATCAATCCGTAGCGCTTACACTAAATTGTTTATGAATTTATTGCGACGCCCGTCCGCAGGCGCGAGTGAAGTCCTATTTGAATAGTTTGGTGCGAGTTAGACGTGCTTATATTACGTGAATATATTATTATTAATAGGTCATCAAGAGAACAACAATTTTCACTTCAATGAATTATCAAGATGTCTAACTCTGAATGGAAGACAATTTTTTCCAATAACTAACATTGACAAATTGTAGTTACAAAATACACAACACAGGCCAATAAGTTAATCGCACTCGCGCTCGAGATTTATATGAGTCAGGCAGATTGGCAATAAGTTCATAAACATCTCTATATCTCTCATATAAAAGGTTAAATGCTTCTCCTATTGCTCTAATACTTAAATAATGTGATCTCTAATGTTTAGGGAAGTAAATATAATCTTGTGACTCACTTACAAATTACCTTACAATATACTAAATAACTATAACATTGTACTCTAAAAAATATGTATAAGTATTGAAGGCTAACATGAGATTGTAATCACAGTAATTGTTATTTAAGTAACGAGCCCACATCATTACCACAAAATAAACCTTCTTCTACTTTGACAAGGTTCATACCTCCGCAAACCAACACAAACCATTCACTACCCATATCTATTTACATTATATCCCAAGGCAACATTAAGGTATACTTTATTTATTGCTTTTGTTTCTACTTGTAATATTTATTATTATGTACTATACATATCACCTCAGTTTATATACATTGTTAAATATTTAAACCTTTTCTCAACTGTCAAATTTGAACTTTACCCGCCAACGAGAACGCGGCACGCGCTTTGTCCATTGGAATTTATAAATCAGTCTCTAGGCAGTTGAGGAAATATTTTTTTTTGTAGATGTCAAAACACGATCTAAAACTTTATTTTGTCATCACTATTATCTCTATATTATTATCGTGGTATAATTTGTGATGCGTACCATCATACGCATATAATTAATAATATTCAACATTTAAGCTCTGTTATGTTCTTTCGTATACAAAGATATCTTTATATATTAGTTAGTGTGCTCAACAATATAGAGAAGTTATATCCGTTATAAACTACAGTTGTGACACAGTCTAACGTTGTCTAGTGAGTGCGTAGTCTATCTATAGGTTGTAGGGTACAAATTATATCGAGTGTCTACGGGCAGTTCTAACAATGACCTAAAGACTTGCATATATTCACCTACGATATACTCTATATAGTATATATAAATGCTATCTGCAAAATGCATAAAACAACAGTTATTTATATCTATAAATTGTATAAAATATTAAATAAAATCTATTGAAGTGAGGTAGATGGATGGAATTTCACAATTTGTGTGGATATTATTCTCTTTTACTTACAACGTCGCCGCATTGGCCCAAATGCTGAGGTAGATGGATGGAATTACTATGTAAGAGGCCCTACTACGTGAGAGGGTCCTCGCATACACGATACAAAATGCTACTTGCTAGTCTCATTAACTACTAAACAATCTCACGGACGAGTGGCGAGTCGACACTAGTGTGGGGGCTGTGTGCCAAACGGCTCTATCACACCGGGAGGCGGGACCGACGGGCGGCAGGCCGCGCGACTCATTACACCTAAACGTTTTAATTTACAATTACATTATTGGAAATGGCACCAACGACATTCCACGGGTCAACGTATAACCGCAAAACGAATCAGCTACGACTACAAAACATAACACTCAAGCACCTTTCGAATCACCTCCAGCCGTTCCAGCTGTGCGGTTTCATGAGGAGGCGGTTTTGCGCTCGTCGTCGGAGTATCCGGCGTCTAGGTCTTCGGAGCACTCCTGGGCGTTTTCTTTGTCGGCGTCGAGTTTGTCGTCGGCTTCGCCTCGCTGTCGCTCCTTTCCCAGATCCAGCGGTTCGTCGGAGCCCCTCAGGATGTCCGCCTTGCCCATGCCCTCGGTGTACTGCCGCTGCATCTGCTTGAGGAAGCGCTGGTGCGCCAGCGAGTGCGTGTGCGTGGGGGGCAGCGAGCCCATCTGCGGCGAGGGCTCGTCGTACGTCTTCCTGTCCATGTTGATCGCGGTCATCTGGGCCAGCTTCGCGGCGTTCATGCCTGGAACGCGGAAATGTTTCGTCAGTATTTTAGGCGTACCTCAGCGGCTGTAGTCTCCACAATATTTCGTCATGTAAACCGCCTTGTGGTGACGGTAGTGCAGAATACAATAGGGATTATGCCACTAACAAAGAATTACTGAAATTTTGATTTATAATAATAATAATTTAGGGTAAGGAGTTTTGTTAAAAATCACTTCTTCTGAGATTATACTTACATTGTGATTGATATTTATTTCATAAAATACATATACAAAACTTAGCAATCCGCCTGTTAAAGCAAATAGCAAATGTTTGGTCAAACGTCGCGTGATGTCACGATTTCGTTGTTCTGACGTTTTATTTGCCAATCAAAATCACTGCTATACTATAGAAACTGGCAGCTTTACGAAATCGTGACGTCACACAAACGCCATTGCTATTTTGTCGTTAGTATACGCAATAAGCCACGCGCTATGAAGCTCCTCCTCTTTGAAACCTTACCAAATAGGTTCTCTCCGAAGTACTGCATGTAGGTGTCGAGTATGGCGGAGTTGCCGTAGGGGGGCGGGTAGTCGTCGTGCTTGAGCCCGTGGGGGAGGCTCTCGACCGCCTTGGCCGTCACCGCGCGCACCGCCGGCACTTTGGTGATGGTGGTGTTGGCGAGACTGTTTATGTCTGTAAAGCGGTCAGGTATTCGCATTAGACAGCTTCTAACAGTAGATTATACAAGGTGTAATAGAAATGTGCAGTAATATTTAAAGAAGTTTATTCAGGCCATCAAAATTAACAACTTTAACTACGAGACCAACAAAAAAATCTCACGTGGCGGTGAAATAGGCACGTGGGATGCTTAGGCATGCCGCTTACATGTAGGGATGCCGAAGGATCCCTTCGGTGCCTAAGGTTGCTAGCTTGACTTAAGACTATTCACGTGGCGGTAAAATAGGCACGTGGGATGCTTAGGCATGCCGCTTACATGTAGGGATGCCGAAGGATCCTTTACTGTGCCTAAGGTTGCTAGCTTGACTTAAGACTATTCACGTGGCGGTGAAATAGGCACGTGGGATGCTTAGGCATGCCGCTTACATGTAGGGATGCCGAAGGATCCCTTACGGTGCCTAAGGTTGCTAGCTTGACTTAAGACTACTCACGTGGCGGTGAAATAGGCACGTTGTCCTGGTATCGGGACTGGCTGAGGTCGTCGTTGTCGTTGTCGCCGCACAGGGAGCTGGTCTCGGAGGCGGCGGACTTGGCGTCCAGCTTGATGTCGGAGCGGCGCGGGCCCGTGGGCGAAGCCCGAGCGCGCAGCTGCTCCGGGGACACTTTGACGCCGGCCTTGGCTAGTAGCCTGCAGAGGGAACATTGAGCGTTGATCTCACTGTAGTATAATCATCGCAGACTAAAGGCCTGTTTCACAATCGACAAGTAAGTTCGAAGCAGTTTACTTCGCAGATCATTTGACAGTTGTAATATTAAGGGCCTGTTTCACAATCGACAAGTAAGTTCTAAGCAGTTTACTTCGCAGATCATTTGACAGTTGTAATATTAAATATATGTCAATTAAACTGCAAAGTAAGCTACTTCGAACTTGCTTGTCGATTGTGAAACAGTCCCTAATAAATATAATCTGAAATTCGGTCAGCTGCTTATATCACTTGGCCAACTTCTAAAGATGTGTGTATACTATAAGCACATAATAACTACTCGTGAGATCGCGGTTACAAGGAACTGTTAAGATATCAGATAATTGATACGAGATATTGATTTTATTCCACTGTTTCTGACCGACTGATTTTGTATCAAAATGCAATAATAATGTGATAAAATAAATATTTAACATCAAATATACATACATAAATCACGCCTATATCCCCGAAGAGGAAGAGGAGGTGAGTTGAGATGAGCGAGCCTTTGTCATTTATCGGGCACGGAAGTGGAAATACATTGCGAGGTGGAATAAGAGGAACGCTGCTGCACATTACTCATTGCTGTGTTAACCCTTAGTCGCCTTGTACGACACCCGCGGTAGAGATTGGGATTAAAAATACACACGCATTAAATCCGTTATGAAGTTCAATTCCAACCTCTATGAAGAGGTTTATTAAAAAGTTTTCGTCGGGTGCTGGCTCGGTCAAGTAGTTAGTTCAATTTCAACCTCTTTTAAAGAGGTTTTGTAAAAAAACACGTCGGCTGTATACACTTACTGGCTCGCCAACTCTGGATCGAATCTGGTGGGCATCTGCAGCACGGGCAGGTCCTTGGTGGAGATGCCGCGGTGTTGCCGCGACATGTGCGAGTGGAGGGAGTTCCGCGACTTGGCCACGGTCCCGCAGAGCACGCACCTGTGCGGCAACATTGCTTATTGTTACACTAACGCAATTTGGGAACTGCGTAAAATGGCTGATTTTGTTTTATGTCAGTAGCATAGATTTCGAAATGGCTTATCTTGTTTTATGACAGTAACATTTTCAAATATTTCAATTCAACATTTGTCGCATTTGTTGAATAAAACACCCACGTTTCTTCAATAAGTAAGTTAGGTCCTATGTAATAGGGGGAGATCCTATTACGGCTCTATAGACAACTGAGGCCGCTCGAACTCATACCCTTAATCGCCTTGTACAACACCTGCAGCACAGATGGGGGAACTCGAGGAACTCAAGATAGTAAATTTTTGGTCACCCACCCCGCGACCGGCCTCAGCGAACATTGCTTGGTTTACGCAATCGCGGGCCGAGCGCGCTAGTGATGCACCGTAATCACCTGTAGCCGGGGCAGACGGTGTGCTTGTCTTCCAGGTGCGTCCGCAGCGTGTGCGCCGACCGGTAGATCTTGCCGCACTTGGGGCACGGCCGCGGGTCGGTCGCTCGCACACGCAACAGGTCTTGTGTCCGTCTGCAGCCGCCTGGGAACACATTGCAACTGTTGACATGCCTACGTCTCTACGATATTCGCATGCGATCGCTTCTCTGCCCCTCTGTAAGCCTAGCACGGACAAAATCTCCTCGGGGAAAGGAAATATTTTCGAGAGAGAGATTTGTCCACGTCCCGTGCTAAGCCTACTGGGCAAGTAGCCAATCTATTCGAAGAACAATACAAATGTAAGTTCTTGACAGCTTTTGTTAATTTGATTTTTATTTGAACATTTTTAGAATTAAGCAGCATCATGACTACAATTTTTCGAACAACATTCTTCGTTGTTGTTGGAAACTTTCTTTTACATTCGACACGGCCGTCGCCATGTTGTTTTTTATGTCATAAGTCAGTTTCTTAAGTGGAAAACTTTTCGTCAAATTTGTTTTTCTCGATTTCAGATTGAATTCAACAGTAACTAATTCGGTGTGATTTGCAAAAATAACCATAAAGAAATATCTACCAACGGTAGGTATTTTTGATTTTTTAATGAGAATAATAATTACATTTTAAGCGTTTCCTGAAAATTTTGCCCGTATGGAGTTAGTTAGCTGGTATACTAATTAAGGTATCGATTTGTATTCTAATCGTTCGAATAGTTTAGTCACTTGTCTATAAAAATACCTACATGCGAGACAGAGTAAATTGTGACTAGCCTTACCTTTCTCTTTACAGGCGTGCAGTCAGCAAGGGCAGTGTTAGTGGCCAATTGAAACGCTCGATTTTCTACTTGGTAGTTTTATTATTTATGTATTCATATAAGCAGACACTTTTCTTCGGGTAAAAATTAAATTATTACGTATATGTCGTATCACTAATACAATCGCAACTAGTGTCGTTTACTCACATTGAACATTTGGTTATTGAGATGACTAATTTACATTGTTGTACACTTAAAATTATCATAATATAAGATATACGAGGTTGCCTCTCAGGCGTCAGGAACAATTTCATCTACACGCTAAGTTTATTAACCAATACTTTATTTTGGAGATCTATGAACGCGGTTCCTATCGCGTATATTTAAAGGCAACTTCGACTGAACTACGTACGCACGTATGGTGTTGTTTCCTTTTCTATTTGCGCGAATAGGTCCTACATGTGTGCGTTAAACCGAGTCGTACATACGTATCTACTGCACGTGTGTGCAACATTTGAACGCGGTTTTGATCCTTTCGAAATCTGCCAACATTGAAATGAATACGTGAAATACGTTCGTATAAATCAGTTTAATGCGCACTTACATAATCGTTTTAAACGCTCTCAATTCGAACCTTACTTTTCTCGGCTCTGTTAGATAATACTAATACTTTTTAACTTGCAAAGTCTTAATTTGTAAATTATTGTTGTGTGGGTAGGTATTGGAATTCGTTAACATCTTTCTATGAATATAACAGATGTTTATATAAATAATTTTATGAAAGTCGTCTTGAGCGCGTTACATTTAAGGCTTAATGTTCTTTATTGCATTGGAATCATTAACATATTATTTGTATATATTACTACTGATATTACGTATCACTCACTATAAATATAAATGTTTAAAAACCGATTCCAGTCTATTATTATCTAATATTTAAATTTATGTCGTTGTTTCCAACAAAATGTATAATAGAATAAAATATATCTTACTAGGTGTTCTCGATACGAAAATATATGCGAATGGAATTGTCTATTTACATAAAGTTAAATAAATCCATCTTGTTTTTTCGTATGTTTGTCTACATTGACTAGATATGTTTTGGATTGTGCATTTGCATTTATACGGCTCAATGAACAATTTCTTTTACAAAATAAATACTCTATCATTGGAAGAAACGTATCCTTAACTATTGCATTCTCTGTTACTCTATTTCGTATTGTCTTAGGTATCTATGGTCGAAAGTATAGATGCAGAAAGAGAGATACAAGGTACAATGGGTCCATAACAGTTCGCAGATACAGAGGAACAGTACAGAGTTAAATAATAGAATAACTAAGCACTCAATCACTACACAAGTCAGTAAGAATACCACTGTACCGAAGGGAGGAGCTGAAACAACGGAAGAACGATGTCCCCGACCGATCAGTATACACACCGTCCACCTTAAAGCTTTCCACGAAGATCATTCCGGTCAAAGAGACATCGGGACTAGACCGAAGCAGTCGAGAAGAACATCAACGGAAGTCACAGAGACATTCGGGAAGCCACGAGAACGCTCGTCTCCAGTCGCACTTCGTAACCTATCAATGGCACCAATCATCACATGTATAATGCGCTTACATTATATACCTTACCTAAACGATATCAGTCTATTCTACTAGAAAAATAATTTTCAGTCGATCTGGTGTACCGCGAACGCGAACGCAACGAGGGTGTTTCACAGCCGATTCCCGGAGCGTCGGGCGAGGCGGCTAGGCCCCGCCGCAGCTCCACTTGAGCGTCTTCATGCGGTCCCACTGGCGGCGGTGCTTGAGGCGCATGTGGTTGCGCACCGAGTTGGGGTGCGCGAAGCGGCGCGCGCACCAGCCCACGGGGCAGACGCCGCTGTCGCGCGGGTAGTGCGCGGCCAGGTGGCGCCGCGCCGCCGCCGCGCCCGGCAGCCGCGCGCCGCACAGCGGGCACTCCGGGCATGCCGCCCCATCTGCAACGCCACACGGTTATGCCGCCTCACCGCCAGGCGGGCGCGCGGCTCTAGGAGCTCTGCCGCTGCCGGATGCCGTGCGCTTGCAGCTGGTGGTTGATCAGGTAGTGCTTGGTTTTGCACTTCTTCCCGCAGTGCTGGCAGGGGAACCACTGGTCGCGGTCGGTCTGCGAGTGCACATTGAGCATATGCTGGCGCAGGTTGGACGTGGAGGAGTACACGCGGCCGCACAGCGGGCACTGCGGCCGGTATCCCATGGCCGCCCCGCCCGCGAGAGCCGCCCCTGTAACACAGAGGCGGCGGTTAGACATGCTCGGTGAGAGGTTCGGTTAAGCGCTACTGTGAGTGTGTCGGCGGTTCG